>JABFPN010001508.1:0-28540 GCA_022817305.1 Leptoteleia sp. ZL-2020 | reverse complement strand
ATACAGTGGACTCCCTCTTAACCGGCTCCGCTTTAACCGTTCTCCGGATTAACCGGCCAAATTTCTAATCGCAGTTAATCGAAGTACTAATCGGAGTTAGGGCTTGCAGACACTTGCGTGCAATGTTATTGTCGTCTTCTGTTATTGATTGATACATTCTCTCATTCGTTCATATATAATATATTAATATATATTAATCATATATGTATGATGTAATGTTTCTTCGTAAATGGCGCGATTTTGCATTTAAAAAAACAATGAAAAATTTAAATCAAAAAAAAATAACAGACTATTTTGCTTAAGTTTTTTTATTTTATAGTGAAAATATTACGATATCGTTGTACATTACATTGCCATATTTTATATATTATGTATATACAATTATGTATATAAATATACATTGTAATATAAATTTTTAATAAGAGATATTCGAATTATATGTTTTAATTTTAATTTTTCAACTTCCTTATAATATTCTTCGGATTAACCGGCTAATCGATTATCCGGCCAAGGGGGTGGTCCCGTACTGAACGGTTAAGAGGAAGTCTACTGTATAGAGCTTTTTCACTGAATTGTAATTCTATTAAAGCGAGCATCTCCGAATGGTAAATTGGTTTAAATTTCCAGGCGAAGATACCAGAATGCGATTTAGTCTGATCCCCCAACCAGGTGAAAGTGGTTTCATACAATGGTTGGATGCAATGAAGATGGTGGCCAAATTGCACGGTGGTATACCGCCCGAGTTTCGGAAAAGGGTGAGCGAATTCTTGTCAACGTCATATTCCGTTATAAAAATTCACCTAGGACGTTTAATATTATAAATCAAATCAATGCCTAGTTTTAAAAGATTAACGCGGCGTTATATCATTTTCTATCATTGATAGTTATGGTTGACGCTGGCGGAGCGACACTTGGCAGAGCGCGGCGTAGACTGGAAGCAAGCTGAAAAAATCTGCTTCAATGAATGGAGCAATCCAGACGACGATGAGCTCGGCATACAGATCGTGAAAGTACGTTTCTTTTAGTTTGCTCCTAGTTTATTATTTCTGGTACTGCTTTTGTTCCATTTACTTAAAAAGTTCTGAGATAAGTAAATTTTATCCTTCATAAAATGAGAGGATAGATTTATACAAATTTTATGCAGTCTCCTGTAATTTCTTATCCACTTTATTAATAATGTCTAATATTTACAGTGATTAAAGAAACTTGGAAAATGTGTAAGATATATTTTTATGCTATGTTAATGGCATATAATAAATATTGGATAATAAATGTGGCGAATACAATTTATGTAAATAACACAGCCCTATGAGAAGTTAAATTTATGTAAAATTTATGTAAATCCTTCACATAATTTGTGGCTATCAGAGTTCCTTAAATTCTTATCTAGAAAGCATTAATTCATATAAAACCTAAATAGGACAGAAGCAGTTAAATATGCCATTCAACTAAAAACAATTAAATCAAGAGAAATGCTACGATAAACTTTTATTCTATTACACATTAATTTACAAATGATATTACTAAACAAGTACACATCACTGAATGATATTCTAAACCAAAATTTTTCTTTTACCATCTCATGCAGTAACCATCCTATTTCATTTCAGCAATGATATTCTTAAATTAAGGGGTTACACTCGACATTCAAAATAATGACAAAATTTGAAAAAGTTTGAAACAAATACCTGTTTTTTCAGATTTTTTCACCACGTAGATTCTTTAAAAGTTAATAACAAAGAACGTCGTTTAATATAGCCTTTTATGGACTTGATTATAAATTGATACAAAAAAGATTGAAACAAAGGACACAACATTCTAATTTTTGTTTCTAAAACGTATACTATTATGTTACGATTTAAATTAAAGTAAAATGATAATAATTCACCACGAAATTGGAAAGAAATGTTAATTGAAATATCAATGTTTATTGTCAATAACGATATATTAGTGAGAATATATCTAGACATGACAAGGCCGTAAAAGTGAGTACTCACTTTCATAATGGAATACTCTAAAAGGAATTAACTTACAATAGGATCTTCATAGAACGGGGTGCAGTTTATTTTGCGGCGCAGCAGGTAGGGACAATCAAGCAGTCCTCAGAAGGGTGCTGCTGGGTTTTGCCCGTTGGAACAAATCCGTCGGGTACTGTCAGGGCCTAAATGTTCTGGCAGCGCTTATACTTCAGGTGGTCGATCGTGCCGAATCTTCAGCCGTCAAGGTCATGATCTACCTGGTCGAAGGTGTTTTACCCGAGGCTTACTTCGCCGATAACCTTCGCGGCCTGTCTATCGACATGGCTGTGTTTCGAGACCTTCTGCGGGTGAGATTGCCAAAATTGTCTCGACATTTAGAAGTGCTGCAATCAGACACCAAGGATAAGAACATTGGTAAAGTGTTGATTAAATTTAATGACGGCACGATCGAATAACAAATTTTAATATAAACAACTTTAGATTACTTTGATATCTTCAGGTAGCAACTATGAGCCCCCTCTTACCAACGTCTTCACGATGCAGTGGTTCTTAACCTTGTTTTGTCACTGTTTACCACAAGAGGCCGTGCTCAGGGTATGGGATCTGATATTTCTCGAGGGCGATGAAGTTCTATTGCGGACCGCTCTGGCCATTTGGGAAGGCCTTTCGGAGTAAGTGTCCATCCGATCCATCCATTAGTAATGGTCGCCGAGAGAATTCAATGTTTGATACTGTTCATTCTTGCAGTCGCATCATGCCAGTTACTTCCGCCGATGAATTTTACAGCATCATGGGTGTCCTCACGAGGGAAATGTTGGAATTTACAGATACCAATTATCTTATTAAGGTATAAAATTTGGCATCTTTCGGGATTCATTTTGTAATGCAATTGTGGAAACTTGTTGATGGAAAACTTGGTAGGATATTGACTAATCATGTTTTTTTAATACTTTTTTAAAGTAGCTCTTAATCAGTTTGCAGTTTCTATTTATTTATAAGTTTCGTTAGTTTCTGGATAGCTTTCAACTTTACTTCCAAGATTGCATCTCCTGTCCTGTCCGGTTTTTAGGAAATTTTGGTGCAGATTTTAAATTGCTTTTAAAAGGCTTATTTAATTACCTATCTAGTTTTTAATATCCATATTTTAAAAGTCTACTAAATGCTATCTGTAAACTTGGCCAAGAATCAATTTCTTTTCAACAACGAAATTTTTTCGGCCTTTTTTTGTGAAATTATTGCTTTTTTATGCTTTTAGAGGATAGTAAATATGGGACCTCTGAATGGAGTTACTAGTCTCCGCGAAAAGCACAGATATAATATCACACCTTGGGCTAGAAGACTAAGCGATGATGATGAGACAGATATAGAAGATGACGACCGGTTAGTTGTAGAGACTGCTACAGCCATGATCAACATGTCACACAAGATAAAAAAAGGTAATAAACAATTGTAAATTATTATTATTATTATTTTTTTTTCACTTTCTGAAAGAGATATATATATATATATATATTATAGACCGGTCTTCTTCGCCAATAGGAGCACTTCTACCTTCCAGTGACAGAGAAAGATTGGCTTTGGACATCAGTTCCTTGAAGCAGCAGTATGCAAAGTTAAGAGAGAGACAACGTCAGGCTCACATTATTCTTTCTGGTAATTTTTATGAATTTCTTCTCATCTGCAAAAGATACTCTAGGCAATTTGGAAACAAATATTTGATTAGGCTTTATTATATCTAAACGAATTTCCTTTTAATCTTTAAGCGGCGTGTGCCAGGCAAACAATGGTGCCATCCCCATCATCTCCAGCCATGAACCATCTTCTGGTAGGGAAAACTGCTCTCGTCAGCGGGAAAGCCAGGCAGATTGGACCGCCACACAAAATAGCAAACGTGTCCAAAGGTAAAGTCACCTCTACCGTGTCAAAAGTGCAAAATCGCGACGACAAACAAGGCATCACTTTGCACTGGAAGGACATGAAAAAGAATAAAGATAACACAAATACCTCTGGTAAGTTTGCAGGATAAATAACGAGTAAATAAAATAATTGAAAACAATAAGCAAATAAGATCTTGCTTCAAATAAGATTATTGTTTTATGATGGACAAAAATACGTCAACACTGGTGGGGCATAAATGTTGTTATTTCGAATTACATCAAGTTTAAGAGCATTTGAATGAAAGTGCTGAATTTAAATGAAAAAGATTCGTCAATGGGGATTAAAATGATGATGTTAATCAAGATGTAACAAATGGAGGTGTTCAAAGGGAAGATATTTTTAGCAAGTATAATTGTAAGTTTGTAAACCGTATGAAAAATTTTGCTGCAAAAATCCATCCTGCGCTGTCTCTGAATAATGAAAACTCAAACTTCAATATTAAACAGCATGTTATTGATCGACCGGATGCTCGTTAGTGATAATGCATAAACGGGCTCGACTTATTAAATAGATATTTATTAAAATAAATGTTAGTAATGTTTTGAATTTAACGTTTGTGAAACGATAAGAAAAAAATTGTAATTTTTGATGACATATATTGTAAATAAACGTAATATAAGGAAAGAAACGGAACAAATGTTTTTAAATAAGTATTTGTATCTGAAATATTATTTAGGGAATTTTAGATTTTTTTTTAAAATTAATAATAATTAGTTGATTGGAAGTATCCTTGGAATTTTTGACTCAAATTCCGAAATTTAATTTTACTGTTATTTGAAACATTGTTCAAATAAAAAAGATAAACAAGAATTGTTTGTTTATATGCGACAGGACAAATTCAAGTAGCCCTTGCATTTAACAACATAAATAACAGTTTGTTTATATTTTGTATTTTGATGTTTCATTTTCGTTCTTTACTGCCAGGAAATGTTTTTTGTAAATAGAGAAATTTAAATTTAACATAACGTCTGTTACGAAAGGTATATAAGAAATGAACTCCGTATAATATGTTAGTATTTTTATAATTCAATCCTGATCTTCGTGTAGGCGTTGTTTAATATATCAAAGTTAAACTGTGCGTCAGTGCACTTTTACATCTGAAGAAATTCCTGAATTTCAAATTGTATATAATGCTTTTAAAATATGAATTTCTAATGTTTTCAATTTGAAAGTATAATATTATGGAATTTGGTTGTATTTTAAAATCATTACTCTTTACTCATACGCGATACTTGGACAAAATGAAATATGGTCTTTTATTACGAGTACCTGCATAGTTTAAACGTGTTTTCTTTCTACCATTGCAATAAATATTATGTTAGTCAAGATAGGCAGATTTGTTGCTTGTACATTAAGTTAGCCGAATGAATAATTAATTAGCAATAATTCAACAAGTTAAAGAATTTAAACATATTCTTTAGTTAAAAGTGACGATTAAGAAGATAATAATAAATAAGACTAAAATACAAATGTATATCTAAATTTTTATTTGCATTATAATGATGATATTCATTAATATTGTTTTAAAATTATCATATTAATGGATATAAAAAACAAATGTTACTGATGATTAGTTCTCTCACACATATTTTATATTTGAACACGAGGTCTTTTTAAAAATTTTGATTTAAAAACATGTAATAATATGTTATAATAACATTATCAAAGTAATTGTTGTTATAATTATAAAGATGTAATTTCAATAATAATATTTTTATAATTTTTTTCATTAACTTCATAATTTTATATTCTATAATTCTTTAATTATGCAATAAATAATAAAATATATAAATATATTTTTAATTTAAATGATGCACAAGTGTTATATAATATATACAATTAGTGAGGGAAAATGATTTATAGCATGATTTTTAGAATTATGTCAGAAATATTCTATAATCTTCTTGAAATTTTCGATCGCTGTACCATGTATTTGTACATGCGCAGCTATACGCGCATGTGCATCACGCATCTATAGTTTAGGACCAAAGATTTGAATATGTATAAATTATCTCCTTTCTATTACTTGTTAGGGCAACGAGCCTTTTGCATGTAACAAATAATGCGTAATAAGCCCGGAAGAAGTTGTGCAGTCCACAGAGCACACATCACTTTTATTAACAAATGAAATTCCCAGATACAATTCCCAGCTTGATTAATTTGACACATCGTCAATTATACGTGGAATTTTCTTGCAAATGCTTTAAATAAATGGAAAATTGATTTAATTTAGCACGATACGACCTTTGCAAGTGGTCACTTTTGCCAGGCTTGTAATCCTCGATGGATGATAATTTGTTGCCAATATTATTCACAATAATAATTCGCTTAGGATGTGTTTTTCATGAAACTTTCTTTATGCTCGCTATTGTCCCTTTATCTGCAACATTCGCTAATACTATTGCGCGCCATTCGTAAGCGATCGGGTCGCTTCGTATGCTCTCGGCGAAACCACCTGTTTGATGCCAACAGGTACACAAGTATTGACGCAGGTGTGGCACGCAGGGTCAACATCCGGCCTCGTCTGCTGCGCGCATAGCACGCCGCACAACGTCGTTGCGCCCTGTTGGCAGGCCGTTCCAGTAAACACCACGTTCGCGCTGCGAAACGTCGCGTCCCCGTTACGATCGTTGTTGCGTGTCGCGTACCGTCGCGATGTCGCGCGACGACGAATATGCGCCGCACGGCCCCAACTACTCTTGCTAACTTATTGATCTGTTTTGTCGGCTTTCACAGATGTCAAGAAACGGCCAAGCTTGACGTCGGATCAGTCGCCCGATGGAGCGTCCGAGTCGGTGAAGGCGGACAGGGACAGGGACTGGGACAGGGACAGGGACAGCGACAGGGACAGCGACAGCGACAGCACATCGACGGAGCTCTGCGACGAGCCGGATAGGCTGAGTGATCTCGATAGCGGTGACCCCTCGTCAACTTCCGAATGTGGTCCGGATAAGTGGAGCCCTGGCAATTCGCCGACGACTTCGAGCAGGTTCCGGGAGGAGTCGAACAATTCCGAATTCCAGGACATCACTGACAGGATCGACCAATTGTCATCGGCCAACAAAGATCCACGTTTTGAGGTTGTTCACCTCGAAAAAGTGGAACACGACGGAAACCAGTTTAGTGCTGCTTCTCACGAGCCCAGAGTGCTTTCAGATTCACCGGGATTGGTACAAGTTTGCGATTTGAGTGACAGTGAGATTGGTGGCAAGGTGACCGTGGAAAGGTTTGGTTTGGATGCAGAAGGCGTGGAAGAAAAGTCATGTGTTGAAGCCGATACCTTCGTTGAACCGATTGCAACTAACTCTGAACAAGTCGGAGCGACGATTTTACAGGACGAAAGTGGTTTTGATGGTAATACGTTTATCGAACCACTTGGGACCGTTTCCGATATATCAGCTTGTTGTTTGGAAGATCCGTCATCCAGTATTTTTGTTACATCATTTGATATTAATACCAATGAAGAGAGTAAATCTTGCAATAATTTAACGAAACCATTTGAAAGCAGTATGAACCAGTGGGGTGTTACGGATTCGGAATATAAAACGATTTCGATTAAAACTGATACATACGACGAACAAATTAAATCAAAATCGGATCACGTTAAAGTGGCAATTTTGGAAGCTGAACCAACTTTTCCAGAAGATATCATTATTAAACCACTTTGTACCATTTCCGATCAGTCGACGCAACATATAGATGAGGTATCTGCGGATGTTAACTTCAAACAGCTATCCCGAAGCTCGTCGGATTTCAAATTAAGTTTAAACCAATCGAACTCTCCCTTCGAATCAGAATCCAAGATCAATGGAAAATTAACTCACGCCATCGACTCTTCTCTAGATGCCGATCTCAAGTCCTACAATATTGAACAATCGGATTTAGACGGAGAATCTTATAAAATGAATCATACCGTGGTAGATAATTATATAGACAGAGACTTCCTAGAACGATACGAGAAAACAAAGGCGAAGGTCGAGGAGAGTTTTTTGGGTCGTTACGTTCCGGAAACTGACGAACAACCAAAATCCGATTTCAGCAAATCCAAATTTACGTTCGACGAGTACAAAGGCTTGGCTTCGGAAATGCAATTTGATGATTCGAAATCGAAAGCGAAGGAAAGCGAATTTTCGACGTACGATTTCGAATCGGCGAAATTAGATTTAACCAAGGGGAAGATCGAGGAGGAAGGTTGTTATAACAGCAACAAGTCGGAAAACCGATTGAAACTTGATAGGGACGGCGAGGAATTTTCGAAATTGGATTTTAAAATTAAAAACAGGTACGATATAGATTTTTATAGAGACGATCAGTTGGATTTTGGCTACGGTAGGAAGAAGATAGAGGATTTCCAAGACATAAAGGAGGACGATAAGAATTACTTAAAAACTGACTATGCTATTGGTAGTTACAAGATTGCTGATGTAGAACAGTCTAGAGATGTAGAAGGGAAATGCGGTCATTTCACCCAAAAGTATAATTACATGACTGATTTAGAATCACCCAAGGAGAACGAACCTCCCAGTAGGTGGAAGTTTGAAGACTTCGAGTACGAATCTAAGTCATCTTTTAAAACAAAGGATCCGATCACAGTTGATTTGGATTTTTCATCCGAAATTTCTCATTCCACGAGGAATAAATTGATATTAGAGGATGACAGACCATTGGAGGGCAAATTTTCGTTGAACGCATCGGACCTGCGTCCTTATACCGAGAGGGATAAGAATTCCAAAAGTCCGGAAAGCACAAAATCTTTCAGTTCTGGCGAAACTATGGGTCCGGATTCGAAAATTTCGACTGTGACGGACCCGAGTCCTAGAACGCCGCTGGGATCGGACAATAGAGGATCTCAGTTTGAAAAATCCTTGGAATCCCCGGCGAGTTGCGATTCGAGAACCCTCACATTGAAGTCCATTGAGTCGGAAGAGTCCAAGTTTAAGACTAAGCACGAACGCGTTAAAACAAATTCCATTGAAATTTCCAGCCCTTGGACGACTATGAGCACGGATTCATTGCAGAATAAATCTG
Source organism: Leptoteleia sp. ZL-2020 (assembly GCA_022817305.1). Lineage (NCBI taxonomy): Eukaryota > Metazoa > Arthropoda > Insecta > Hymenoptera > Scelionidae > Leptoteleia > Leptoteleia sp. ZL-2020. The sequence goes on along the minus strand of JABFPN010001508.1, from coordinate 19,595 downwards.
ACGCGAGTCCAAAGCTCGTAGTCTCGGCGAGTTCCAGCGAGTCTTACAGTCCAAGTAAACTCAAGTCTTCCGAAAGGTGAATATAACTTGCGCCAACTTTCAAATCACTTGTTTACGGCGAATCTTTTAAATCGCCAATTTTCTTAACTCTCGACTGTTGCATTATTTGTTATTTGAATTATATTTATTGTACGATGTCTGTTTGCTTCCGTCTAATTCGATATTTTTTCGTAGCCATTACTGATTGGATAATATTGTGGGAAAAAAAAATTATTGGTAACTTATTGATAATAATCCTAGCTGCACAAAATATCTTAATGTTGAACTTTATCACAAAATATTCTTTCATCATTAAATGTCGAATATTTCAAGATGTATAATGTTACTTTTAATGTGGAATTATTGTATTTATAAATGAGCGCAATTGAAATAAATTCCCCAAGTTTTAAACAAATATTTTACCTTTTGGAAGGTATAATGTATGAAACGATTTATATAGATATCCTTTATTGTACAAGAGTATTTCGACGTTGATCTTTATTGCTCGTAAGATTATTTAATAATCAATTTTTGTATCTAGCAACAAGCAGAATATTTTGTGCGGATAATAATAGATATTCCTTGTCACGTTTAGTGATTCTCTCTCTGAGCTTTGATTCATTCTCAATTTATATTAGATTTCACTGGTGGATGTAAATAATATGCCATTGTCTGCTAATACCATTAGTTTATTATATAAATAAATTTACTATTCATTCGTAAGAAAAATAGTTTGTTCATTTAATGATAACGCATAACAAGTAATAATTAAAAATGAAATTTTAATATAATCAGTTACCATTAGTTGCCAACATTATCAAAATTCATTAGTTTTTGCATTCATTGTTTTTCGCACATAGTGAAATCGTTATCATCTGTACATGTTTAATCTTTATTGATTTTATTTAGAAATTCTATCGTTTTTTTTAGCTTGTATGTAAGATATATCACGTATATATACTACAAATTAGTTACATACATGGACCATCATATATATACATGACCATGTATGTTAATTTTTTTCTATGTATGTCGTCATATGTGCTGAATATATGTTTTAAGCAATATATATATATATATATATATATATATATGTCATATATACGGTACTTGTATAAAATTTTGTCACGTTAAAAAATACCCTTTACTGTTCAGTGTATTGGTTCGCCAAACAATATTTGAAAAAAACATTGTCATTAATTTCAATCAAAGTCAGAGAACCGATTTGTATTCAGAAAATATTCTCGAGTGCCATTGCTCTCGATGGCTTTTTGCATTTGTAAAACATTTTCACGTCTGCCTTTTACAATTGGATCATTCAGATTTATTAAAGTGGGTTTTGTAAATTCACAACGAATATCACATCTGACTTTTGTTGTTCGGTTCAAATAAACTGTGTTACGCGCGCCTTTTGAAACGCGAAGCATTTCGATGTCGACTTGTCAATAACATTTGTCGTGTAATTTTTGCGGTAAAGTTATCAATGCGTACACTTTCATGAATACAAAAACGAATTCATCCATCAATAAATAGTGACGCGAGTAAAAGTATTGTCAAGAGCTTATTAAAATAGTTTCATTGAATATCAATTAAAAACCGAAACCCCCGTTATGCGTGCAAATATTAACCGTCCTATACAATACATCCTTTTATCTTTTCAACAGATCCTTCAGTTCAGATTTACAGTCGCCAGTAAGTGCCAATTCGATAAACTACCAGTTTAACTACAAGGGTAAAGACGGGATACCATCGGACTCGCCATCAATAGAGACCATCGCCATCACTTCACCGTTTTATCCAATTGCTCATCCGAACCAGAAAACACCTTCCCCGTACGGTTCAACGTTGAAGCCGAGACCAGAGGATACCATGGATACGTCTCCTAAAACCAGAATTGACACCTTCGACGATAGTCTACTGAAATCTTCCTCGTACACGCACTATTCCACTGACGCCAATAACTATGATTACAAATCTTACAAATACAAACCCAATCGGGATTCAAGTAAAGCTGAAGAATTTAAATACGAGGATAGGGCTGTTAAACAGGAAGATCCACCGAAGAAAAGATACGTGGACGACATCATGGCAGATTCCTGTGTCGAAGATGACACGCTATCTCCCCTGCCCAGGGAAAGTAGGTTTGACTTTCTTCACAGAGGTAAGGACGACAGAAAATTACTCGGCGTAGAATGCGGCAGGATGTTCGAAAGGAGTTGCAGCAGTTTAGACAAGACTTTGGGGGATTTGAAGTCGTCGCCTTCGAGCGATGAGTTTTCCGCGAAAACGGTGAAAAAGAGGTCGAGTGATATTTTGGAAGACATACGCCATTTGGAAGCCAAATCTCAGGATGGTAGTAAGGATACGAGCAATTTAACGAAAAACACAGGGTACATTTGGGAAGACGTCCAGAATTTGGAGGCGAGGAGGCAAGATACCTTCAGCGATTCCGCGAGGAGTTTCTCGAAGGAATCCTTGAACAAGCCAACTATTCATATTTCTTCGGATATTAGAAAGACGTACGTAGTGGAACCCAAGATAAATATCGACGGTGATAGCATTTTGAAATCCATATCAAAGGATAAGGAAGGGGGGGTAGACAGTGATGATGATAGGGAATCCAAGTTGGGTGTTTGGACGAAGGTGAAGCCGAGGAAAAAGGGAGAGAATGGCCGGAGAAGCAGCGATAGAGCTTTGAAGATTATTCAAGAGAACTCGGCCATCTTGCAAAGAATCTTGACTTGCCAAGCGAAGAAGAGGCTTCCGGATTTAGAGGCAATTTCCAAAGAGATAACCATAAGTCCCATTAACGAGGAGATATCCAAAATATTTAGTCCGATATTGGAGAAGATGGGTTTGAACGAACACGAAATCAATGAAGAACTCGCAAGAATCAACTTCAAGGACTTTGATCCAGTGGTCTCGACTTGCGGCTCGGAGTTTGATGCAAAGATCAACGACGAATTGTCCAAACTGTCGATAATCGATGATAATGAAGAAATTAATCACTTTGCGTTGGATGAGATTATTGCCGAAGATTATTTAAATACAAGGGAGGCGCTTATAGATAGGCAAATTAACGAAGAACTATCAAAATTATTAGCAAATTGTGATAGCGCTGAGAAGAATAGAGAGAAAATCCGCTATTTCTCATACAAGTCCTGCGATTCGGATGTTAGTAGTGTTCCTGAAACGTTGGAGTATCCAGAACCAGCTCCGAGGTACGTTAGAGATACGTTGTCTCCTAAAAGTGATATCGATATTTATCATGAATTGGAAAAGTTGGATAACTTGTCTTCGAGCCGTCCCTTACCCTCGACTTCAACTGTAGATATCGCTTACGATCCATCCCTTCCATACACCGCATCCAAGTTCTCTCCAAAGCTGGATAAACATCTATCCAGTCCTTACGATTCCTACAAACATTACGATTTCAATTCAAAATTGTCTCCCAGAGTTACAGAAAATTTGGCAACAGCGCCATCACAAAAGTCCCCGCTTGAAGTTAGCTATGATTTCATTAGCAGTAACGCTGTCCCTCTCGAGTACAATTCGTCATCGTTAACGAAAGAAACACTGGAGTTTCGCGTGAGATATGATCAAGAGGAATCGAGTGCGAATAACTTTATTTTTCCTGAAAGCAATACTTATTATAAATCACCGGAAAAGTACACTTACGATAGTTTGAACTGTTATCAAGAAAGGAAAAGTGACTTAACTAACTCACCTAGTCGATATACCTATACTCAAAGTTCGGACTACGATGAGGGTTCGGATTTAGTTTCTCAACTACCAGGGACTTTTGACTCCTTCTCTGGAAGATCCAAGCTCTCATCACCCGGGTACAACAAAGAAGCGGCCAAACGGCCAGTATCTCATCCAGAATTTCCGGGTAATCCCAACTTGACCAAATACGCGGACGTGCCATCTCGAGACTCTTCCACGTATCGGACGTCTTCCTTAAGTCTCGACAATATCGGACAAAAACCGGTCATCCATGTGGATACCACGCCGAGTCCTAAAGCCCACTTCAGTCCTTTTCCTATTAGAAATATGACTAGAAAACCCAAGGAACTGGCCCTGAAGTTGGGCTTGTATTCGCCGACAAGCCCCACAACGATGGGACCGCTTAAAAGATCTTAATGGCTCCGGCAATCACGAGCAGGGTGTGGAAATTTGGAGGAACCAATATCTCCGCTAAACTGTTTATAAGACAGAGTCCTTGGATTGCAAAGATTACAGCTAGCCTGATGACAACGCGACTCGTTTGTACGGTCTTCCAGGGTACGGGGTAATTGTTTTCGGTGATTAGATCAGGTATCGTGTTGCCGTGCCCTGTTGTTTTTCAATTGTTTCGCTCAGCAATACGTGTGTACAATAATTTTCGAGCTTGAAGCATTAGAGATTAATAATTAACAGTTTGAGGGGAAATTAACACGGACTAGTTATTTAGCGCGGAGCCTACTTGTTACCAGTTATTTCGCCGCCGAATTGCGGTGGAACGCTTATAACCAATGATTTGTCGAGATGTGTATAATCAAATGTTTATAATGACGCTGTACATAAACCTTTCGATATTGCGATTTTATTACAGCAACGATGTTTTTTCATCGAAAGTTTATCTTTCCATTCGAGTTGCGGTTAAAGTTGTAAGAGTGATTTGTGGGATTTCTCATCACTGAGCTAGGCCTAAGTGTGTTCTAAGACGGTACCTATGTTATAGAGGCATTTTTAAACGGAGACCAGTATCACGCGCAGGAAGTATAAATATTTAATGTTGAGTAAACAAACCACCACCGTGACATTCGCGAATCTCTCGCTTCCGTTTTCGACTTGAAACTCGTAGAATTTGTAATAACGCGAGGAACGAAGCGAATCGAACCTGAAAGAACTCTCGGACAGCAAACGAACGAATACTCAATGTCGGGTTCTTTCCTCCTTTTTTATACATATACATACGTGTATAAAGATCTCTAAGCTCTAAGCGAATTCACTTGGCAGATTACGCGAGGGCAATTGGGTTAATGGCCAAGTCGGGGGATCCTCTTGGAATGTACAATTCGTGATATCCGGTCTACGATCGGAGGGTTTGAAAGTTTCTAGCCTTAGAGTAACGTACAGTAAGAAACAATTATTATTTTGGTAGAAGGAGAGCGAGATGTCGTTACGAGCCAGAACTAAGACGGAGAAAAGTAGCGATCGTACGTACATACGTACATACGTATATATAACTGACACGCAAACTTTGTGGGAGGGAAGAAAGAGCAGCTTCACGCTCATACATATTCGCAGGCCTCTAAAAAGCCGTCGGCAAATCCACTTTGGAATAACTTGAAATGATTTTATCGCGGCGCGAGTTAATGCGCCGGAAAAAGCTTTCGAGATCGTTGTGTCCGTTGCACGCTTTCGATACACCGAATAAGGCAAATTTAAATAACGAATATCCTTGGCGAATAAACAAACGCACATACTGTTTCGTTACCTTTCCCCGCCACTTATTGTCCGTTTGTTTACTCGATGGATAAAACCTATGCAAGAAAATCGGGCGACTACTCATTAAAAGTATAGAAAGTATAGACTTGCGGCGATCAATGAAATTCAAAAGTAATTTTTAGACAGACCCCTTGAGAAAGGTCGTGTTATAAGCAGTTTTGTCAGGGGCCAACGGGTGGGTGGTGGATTTGCCTGGTCGCAGCTAATTGCGAGGTTTCGGGCCGAACTTGTTCCTCATTTTGCGTCTTTGGCTGAGCACAACGCGCGATTATTAATTTGCCAGGTCGTCTAGTCACTGATTACAAGACACGGTCGGAAATGCAATGGAGTCAATTATAGCATTTCAAGCCTAATTCCGGCGTACGTCTATGTGGCAGCCCCACACCAGCAGCCTAGACAAGATACTGACAGCAGCAACTCACACATTAACACTCGCGCACATACACGCAGCTTTTCACCTAAGCCCCTCCCCCCCTGAAATCATGGCAAATCAAGGCGTAAACTCGATGCAAAATTTCATCTCGCACGGCGGAGCGGAATACACCAGGATTGCAAAATCTTCCTCGGTTTGGCTCCATTCCGCCGTCCAACGACTTAGCATTTTGCACATTTTACAATGCGACGCTTTTTTTAATAACAACAAAATCAAAGGACTCGCGTAATAATAAAAAAACGGGGGAGTGAGACAGTGGTTTCGGGGTATTTTCTTGAGTAAATGCAAGCGACGTTGTTGCGAGGCTAGGACAGATCATTGTACATAAATGCCACTGGTGCAAGACTGTAAGTGCGAAAGGGAGAGAGTATTGTGCAATTTATGGCGGAGAAAAGCCAAGGAAAAATAAAAATGGTACTTGAAATTATAACAGTTATATCAGGACTTTTTCTTCAATCCCATGTCATCGGTCTGCAACTAAGTCAATTTTTTCTTTCGTTCAAGTTGTTATCAAAATTCCAACTACTTAAAACGAAAATGTCTAACATTTTTAATCAATAAATGTTAACTTATCATTCCTTTAATTCTGGATATTTAGTTTAAAACTTATATTAGTACATAATTAATTTAAAAGCATAATAACAAAGAATAAATAAATAAATAAATAAATAAATAAATAAATACGTGCAATTGTATACCATTTGTAGTATTAATATTAACAATATTTGTACAATTTTCAATTGCCAAAAATTACATACCAGTTTTTCGTTGTACACATCTCTACGAAAAGCTACTGCGTAATTTATTAACGTATTCAGCATATGCAACCACATTAAGAACTGACATCGAATCAAGTTGTCGAAGGTAGGTATAAACTTTTGAATATGTATCCAGCTCGATGTGTCACGTGTAACAGTTTGTACTTACTGATACTGTTAATTGTGAACATACTCGCTTAGTTTACATAAATTAAATCCAATGTTCTATACCCAAGTATTATTTAGACTTCAGTTCTGTTAGATATATAATGACATTTGAAATAAATGTATTTAGATTTTAAAGTTAAAAAACAAAATATTAATACAAACTAATTATTAAAATAACAGAATTATATTATTGACAATATACAATAAAAAAGTATACATTATTATTCTTGGGCCGGAAATGTCCAAATGGAAGTAAAAATATTAACAAAGGCATTTATATAAGCTAATCATTTTAATGGAAAAGGAACTATTGTTCTATATAGTATACATTGAGAAAAAAGTTGAAATAAATATTACCATAAATACAATCATAGAATCAAAATTACAATACCTTCTAATGCAGAGTGGAAATCGTCAAGTTTATATTCATTTCTCCATGGTTTTTAACATTTAATGTAATAAGCTTGTAGAATACATTGAAAAATTATTTGATACAGTGCTTTACATTAGAAAAATTTAATTATAAATTAATAGAATTTGCTTTATTTTATTTTCAGTTTAATAAGTGAAAATGTTTAGTGCATTTAAATAGCAACTTATTTATTTATGAGTGAAATGAGCTCTGATTGGGTGGCTCATGTGTTTCGATTCTCAACAATGGCGAATTTTACTAACTGATATTTGTTAAGCGAGAATAAATAAAAATAAATAAAAATATATGCCACACATTGATAGAATAAAAGTGAACAAAAAATATTGCTTTTAAAATTATAATTCTTTATACCTTTCCATACCATTTACCATATTCCATGTTAAACTTTCAGTTGTACTTTGACGATATCCACCTCTGGTTATTGTATCAGTATAGTAACATTAAATAAAAGTACAGTAAATATTCAGAGAACATTTTCTCGGTGTACATATACATCTATAAAATTCAATAACTGCATCCGTACATAATTATTCACCTTTCAGAAAACTTTACACCACACTATTTTTTCATCTTTTTTCCGATGTACAATAATGTACAGAAAATTATGTCCATTAATAAACTAACATTGCGTCGACGATTACGTCAATTCTTATCGTTTGACCTTCGTAGTTTATTTAACGTTATTATCCTGCATGTCAGTTGCGACACCGTTACCAATACCATTAATGTCAAAGGACTTCCTCTTGGTTGTTAAATGGCAGCTGATGGAGCGCCACGGTGTCAAAGTCGCCGTCGTCGCCGTCGTCGTCGATGGTCACCTCGCCTTTGTTCCCTTGTACTGAACGCTCTTGAAAGTCCTGCGGTATGAAAATTTTTCCCTCGCACACAAACAGTTGGTCCGACGGCATTGTTTGCAACGTTGCCCACCTCCGCGCCACTTCCGCGTGAATGCACTTCCGGTACACCATACAATGCATGTGTGGAAGCTTTTCGTAAGAGACCCGCATCATGCCGAGCTTGGACAGCGCGAGTCTCCAGGATTTCATGAATTTTGCATTAGCGTTCGCGTGCTTTGAGTCCGGGGTAATAATTGCCAGCAGGCCGGCGGGTCTTAAGACCTCGTAGGCCTTAAGGCAACAGCGGTACCGCTGTCCCGGACACGGTAGGTATTCCAACAAGAGGGAAAAGACAACCGCGTCAAAATATTGCAAAGGCAATTGAGTCAACCTACTGCCTTCGGCCAATGTTCTCTTTCCCGTTTTCACGGCCAAGAAGTCGCATTGCAGTACACTCGGGCAAGATGGCGCTAGGTCCACAGCCGTGACCTCAAAAGCATCGTCGCCCCTGAACGGGTCGTAACAACTCCCCACGTCCAGGAGTTTGATCGCTCCACCATTGTTGCTCCTGTCGCTTCCGTCCGCAACATTTGACTGTGCATCTACGATCCCATTGGTCGACCCAGTTCGCCCTTCCAGTTTCAACTTGATGTCGCTTTCCCGGTTCGCGAACCGCTCTTCGCCACCGTTTAAAAAGTAATTCCGACACTGAGACTTTACCCATTCGATGCGACAGTGAACTCTTTGCCGGGATCCGGCCGCCGTGGCCCAATACTCGGTGGCGAGCTTTTTCATCGACTTTGCATAGGACTGTAAGTTCAAGTATAGTTTTAAGTATCAGTTGAAAAAGTAGACTGGATGGTTACGATACATAAATGCTTTTCGCTCTGTGGCAAAAGGGAAAATAAGAATGAGATTACAAAATGTGAATAGTGAGTGGTATGGTGTCCTCGTTCTTCTCCTTCCAACAAATTTCATTTCAAAATGTTAAATACGATGTTGTTTGATACTTTAACAAAAAGAACTGATACGACGTAAAAGCAGAGTAAAGTTACAGAATATAAACAAAAAAAAACAAAAAAAAAAAAAAAAGAACCATTGTAAATGTTTGAAATATGTATCCTCCTTAAACTTATGCATCGTTTCTCTAACTAAAATAATACAAAAAAAGATGTTTACAAAGTTTGACAACTTAATGTAGGTCTGGTTTAAACATTCAACTAATCACACAAGTACACAGAAAAGATATGTAAAATTACAACAAATAATACAAGCATCTTGTATATATAAAATGAAACTGGATTTAGTTTAATTCCAAATTTTAACAATTACTTTGCATATAATAATAAAGTTTTGAACATTATTAAAACTAGTAATTCGTCGTATAATACTTAAATATTCTTTTATAAATAAATTTCCTTGGCCCCTGACACATTAAAAATTTTTTTTTCTGTACATATTAAACGTAGCAGATAATTTCCTTCTGTCCTTTTTTAATTTTAATGTTAATTATTTATCTTAACATTGAAAAATACTGAAATTTATTAATAAATATCGAAATTACATTCAACTAATTAAATATTGGCAAAAACTTGGAGTTATAATTGCACTTCTTCTGCAATATTTAAACTCACAAGTTTCATAAGTTATAATTAGCTTTTTTCGGCGAAAGATGTTCTTTCTCCAGCAACTTTATTCAAAATCATTTGTTTGCTTTATAATATTACTTTAAAAACCTCGAAACTGTCTCGACTCGATATTTCATTATTTAACGTGCACTTAACAATTATACCTCTTGCGAGTTGAGTAGCCCATAAGGAAGGCCGAAAATGATGCTGCGCCGAATAGAAACATTAAGCTATGCTGATTATAATTAGATTCCGAAGCTTGTTATTACTATTGAATAACAGCATGAGATGTATTATTTATTAAAGTGTTGGCAAATCGAATTCTCCGTCAAGTTTGAATTAACTATCTATTGTACTATGCGAAACAAAGACCATACAAAGGTCCCATAAATACTGAATGAATCTTTTATTAAATTGGTTATAATAAGGCAGGACTAAAGCAGTTTGCATTGCAATTTTGCATAAGGGACAAATTTGTGGCAATGTCAAGTCAATGTTAAATTATTAATAAGCACGGTATTAATTCAACCAAATTAATTAAACCAAATAATGGATTGACTTTCAAATAATATTTCATAGTTTAAATTAAACACCTTAGTAAAACAAAAATATAAAACAATATATAGAAAGTATGTTTATTGTATGAAATATTTGTAACTGATTACTTTTTACATATTTTTTTAAACATATCCGCAATGTGTGTAAAACATACTTTCTATATGGTACTTGTAATACTTTAACCTGTATCTAAAAATATGCGATGTAATTTAAATATTGAATGAATATTGGAATATTTACAGTACACTTTCATCTCAAATGTTGATAGAAAAAATGATGGCAATATGATTATTCATTATATCAATATAATATGTTTAAAATATTTTTGTATATAATCAAGATAACGATGAAAAGTTAAAGAATGTTGTTAAAAAGACATTTATTTATAATTTTAATATACGTCTAATTTATATGTTAAATTATTATCCTATAAAGTTAAATCCAAATAATTTTTGTTTTTATTTTATTTGCCAAATCTTCCATTTTAGGATACCTTTGTGGATGATCATAACCATTAGACTGAGTTTTGTTATCAAATAATTAGCATTTGATTACTTCAAGCAATCGGTTCAATGAATAGGAAAACTATTGCATTAGTTAATTCATCATCTTGCTATTGAGATCATTTAATGTTGTAGTCACCTTGTAAAATTTAAGTTAACTTGAAAGTCTGATAATAATTTATTATAAAATATTAATCAACAATCTAATATTGTTATGAATTTAACAGACTTTTTTGTTACATAAAATATTATAAATTGTCCACATTCTACCATTTAATTCCACAAACATAATAATTCAGTTAGGTTTATATTATAATGAGTAACACATTGTTAAATCTACTTATTTTGCCTCGTATCAGTTAGAAACACAATAAATATTTAACAAAAATAACGTTGAAATAATTTTATATATTATATTTTTAATATTGCAATTAATATAACAATATTGTGGATTATAATATGAATTTTAATGAGATTGAAAGAAAGATTTTTGAGAATCATTTCTTTTAAATCACTTATTTTATTGATTGTTGACATTTGAAATCCTAACCTGCAAAATGTCCGCTTTGACGACGTGCCTTTGCCAAGCTTCGTTGGCGCCATAAATTTCCGACTCTTTGCGCAAATGAACATGCGTTCCCTTGATGAATTCAGCCAATTGTTTCTGTTCCGCCGTCACTTCCGCTTCTTTACTCTCCATTGTCATTTATTTTTACCATTTCATTATTACACCGTCCTGCTGTTTGTTTACATGTTACATGCACTTGAGTTGTGTTGAGTTGAGACCACGCTGAACCACGCTAAACTCGGACCGCGACCACGTTTCTCGTAACCCTCGTCGTGACCTAATTGAAGCCCGCGCGCAGGTTCTACAACTGCTCGCCATATTGAAACATTCAAACACGACATCGGAATGTCTTTATACTTTATACTAACTAACAAAAAGTCATTAAATGATGTACAAACAAGTTTTTATACACTTTGTTCCAATTATGAATAAACAAATTATTCTTATAAACATAAATGTTGTCTTTCGATATTGATTTTAGTTTTCAAAATTTCAAAGGTGAAATTTTAATTTTATTCATATTTTTAAAAATACATAAAATTTTTAAAATTTTAATCTCTTTAAATTATTTTAAAAAAATAAAACAACTGTTTTCAAAATACAAAAAAAGAACATTTAAACATACAAATGAAAGACAAATTGCTTGTTTACATTTTGAGAAAGCATTTTTGCTGTCAAAATGTTGAAAGCAAATTTGCTTTTAATTTGTGGCGCCTTTAGTTAGTGCCGCGCGCGCAGTTATGAACGCCCCTTCCTCCTATGCTTGTTAAGATGGCCGCGCTATGCCCTCATTTGGTCGCGAGTTTTGATGATAAGTGATGTAAAATCGCTTGTTTAGTTTATATTATTTTCGAATCACAATTGATAAAAAGAATGGAAGAAAGAAACGAATATTTTTGTCCGACTCAATGTGTAAGCAGTTTTCAAGCATTAATCTAATCTTTTGAACTATGTATTATCGAAACAATATCTTTCACATTATTTATTTATTCATAATTAATGTCTTATATTTAATACGAATTAACAATCGAGTGTTATTTGGCTTATTTTTTTTTTTTTGTATATCTTAAAATAATCGGATCTGAATTCTTTGGAACGATTTACAAACGTCTTTTTAAAATAATTATTTAAATGAACAAGAACACTCAAAGAATATTCTCCATGCTTCGAATTAACAAGGCACATGCGCAGTTGCGTATCTTCTCTGGCGAAACTGCGATTACGCGCATAAGCGAGGGAAAACACCCACGTCTCCCCCTCACCCTTTAACTCTCAATTTCGTGTTCATTTCGCGTAAGTGTGTTATAAAATATTCACGAGAAAACAATATTTAATATGGAATGATAATTGTTTTATATAATATTACTAATTTATCGAGAATTAAGTTGTTGATGAAGTTGGATATTTCGAATCAACAGTTTAGGAAATTTTTCGCGTAGCGCGGTAGAGTCGTACATACAGAGCCGTAGGTTATTTCTGTTCGTTCGAAACTAGCGAGACATTTACTTCAAACTTATTCCTTCCTTTTTCGGACCATATTCGGAAAATATGAAATAGGTATATTTATTAAATGATCGTAGCGCCATTGCAGACGTAAATGCGTAGGTAAATATTTTCAATAATATTTTAACATTATTATTGTTCTTAATATGTATATAAAATTTTATGTATTTATTATAATATTGCGCAAGATGCGTGCAATTTAATTATATATAACCTCATTTAACAGGTAAGAACCGTTGTTTAAGAAATAAATTGGGAAATTTAGTTCGTTTTTGGCCTTGTCCATTCATAACCTATAAATGAAGAGTAATTTCTTCGAGTGCAAACTTTGCCAATTGAAATATGACAAAGTTTATTGTTAACAGTAATTACATGATTGTTCCAGCGATTTTGGACCCGATGTAAAGTGTTTTCGATTTTATTTGAAAACGTAAGTATTATATCATTTCAGGAAGAAACTTGTAGTATCCATTGTATATGTTGGAAAGCATCATTTATACGTGAAATATGATTTTCTAACAATATTAAAAATATTTGACATAGAATCTAAAACAAAGTGTAACAATATTGTTTTTTTTTTCTTAATTTATTTTATGCATTATACGTTAAATTATATTATTAAAAATAGATTGCAGAATAATTTAACCTTTAGAATAATGAATGATGCATCATTTAATTATTTTGCTTCATATAAAGCTAAGAATATTTTGCACCATTAGAAAATTATATAAATATTAATAATATTGAAATTCAAATGAATAAATCATAATATTTAAAATAAATGTAAATAATAATTACAAGTAAAAGTTATTGAAATTGTTTTTCTTATTTAATGTTTTTAGTTTATATACAACTTTTTTTCTATTTTTATATATATGTATATATAGTATTAACTGAAACCAGCAATTTGAATATTGATTAGTTAAATTATATGTCAAGTTAGTTAAAAAGGAGATATCAAAGTATGTGTTATTTGTGACTGAACACCCCCCTCCAAATGGTTTCTAAAAATAGAAAATGAAAAAACAAAACAGTAAATTTGCCCTAAAAGTGCTAGAGAAGTATTTTCATCCAAGATACGTGCTTTTTACAGTATAATGTTGAGTTGAGTAATGAAATGTTTCCTCGAATGTCAGCAATTTCAGAATATACGCGAGTCCATTTTATAGGATGAAAACAGAAATTAGTTGCACAACCAAAACCATCTTGGAAGACAGCGCACTGATGATGAAAACTGCTGTACTTGTCCTTATTCGAGTTTCTCTTCTCTGATTTTGCATTAAGGGGATGTGTCAGTCACGAACAAACTTGCTTTGTGCGAACAAAAATGTTTTCAAAAATATTCAATTGAATGTTTTGCATGATTTGTATTGATTACACACTTTTTTATAATCGTAACAATGATTATACCAATTTTTTTTTATAATAAATATAAAAAGAATGCATTATTAAGTGAAGGATGTTGTATTGAATTTTCATTAATATTGATAAATTTTATTTAGGTGTGTTACGATATCATATGTTTTGCACTTTAATATTGCATAAAAATTAAGTCCTTGTGGAAAAGAATGGCGAAAAGTGTTGATGAAGACTGAAAAAACTGTTAAAATTGGTAATTTTCAGCATTCTTTTCTATGTAGGAGCAAATTTGGATTTAATTATTTTTTATTTTAGAAAGAATAGTAATGAAATAAGCAGATTCTTTTAACAGTAATAAAATATCTTTTTAATGTCCGTAAATGTGAAATTATTATTATTAATATATATTAAATGAAAAAGATGAATTTGATTTTTATTTAATAATTGTCAATCGAGGAAATTTGTTTACATAATAACTTTTCGAATAACTTTAACGTATATACTTTGTACATGTCTCTGGGTTTTCCAGGAACCTCGCGACAGAGAAGAGCTAAAGGTCGGGTTTGGCTGGATGTTTGGTCTTGTTCGCCAAACTAATGATATGTTGCCTGGAAAAGATCAAATAAGCCACTTAATAGAATGTTGTACAATTGGAGTGCATTGAAAATTGAAAAGCAAAGAGGGGCTGCTTTTCACTTGAAACGCATTAAAGGTGCAGTGTTTACTCAATTAGTAAACATTTAATAAAATGTATAGCATGATATCGCTATTAAAAACGACATACAAAACATGTCAATACGTAATAAAGCATACAAAATATTTCATTTGCAAGAGGGACATGTAATATATTGCTGTAACTGTCACGAATATTTAGCTTGAAAGCAACATTTATTTTTAACAGATAATTTTTGAAAAGTTTACTCACTATGTAAATTACATTTTCAGTAAGTAAAACAAATATATGAATAACATTTATGATGAGATGAGATACATTTAATATATATATATATATAATGTAATAAGTATTTTGAACAATTTCGAGTTGAAATTTTAGTCGAAGGTTTCGGACTTTGTTTGTTTTGCATTATTTTATAAATAAATGAAAAAGCAGCGTCTTTGAATGAATGCAATTGTATGTTTAACAAAGCAGCAAATATTGATAATAGCTGAATGTGTAGAGTGATTTTTGCAAAGGTGAAAATATCGATTCACAGACAATCGATACGTAGCCTCTATGGCTGATACTGTCATTTTCCTGACTCACAGTTTGGAATGAATTTTTAAACAATTGAAACTTTGTAACGATTAAGCATTCGAATATCAATCTTTGCAACAATGCTGGAATATAAACTGGTTAAGATCAATACAGAGGGAAAAGTTGATTTAAACACGCTCTCTCTCTCTCTCTCTCTCTCTCTTTCTTTTCAATTTCAATGCTAATCAATTAATTACCAGAAAATGAAGTGAAATGAAATTTGTGAAGAAATAATTGTTGTCATGGTTTATAATTCAAAAGTACGCAAAAGTAATGGTTTCATGATATATGATACTGAGAAACAAATGAACGTGTACATTTTGTTTTTATCAAGTTCCACTTTTAGGACATTGTACACTGAGAAAAATAAAATAACAAGAGTTACTATACTTTCTGGCATTCTGAGACTCTATGTGATAATGTTAAGAACTTTGCCAGACAGTCTGGTAAACGGTGTCACTTTTTCAAGTACCAATTATCAGAACTATGGTACTTCTTGTCACATTGTCGAGCATTATTTTATACAGGAACACGTAGAGTCCAGGATTACTACATTATTTTTCTCAGTGTAGTAACTTGCAATAGGTTACTTTTAGTAACTTTTAATAATTCAGGAAATTATAAGAGGATATTTTTTATGGGAAAGTACAATCTCAATATTTATAATGAATTGCAATTTAATAATTAATTTATTGTCTCTTGGGCCTTATTATAACTCGAATAAGATGTTTTAATTTTTCGTTAAAAAAAAAAAAACAAAAACAGAACAAAAGAACCGCCCCGTGAAGACTAATGCAAAATGATTGAATTAAATTGAATTGAAGTACATAAATGTATTTGAGTTATTATCGGATATGGTCGATGAAGGGAAACAAGAATGAATATTAATATTTGAGTAAAAATAATTGCGTGAAACGAACGGGTTGCGCCGGTGCTTTTAGTCAAATGAATTAATGGCATTTATTTTGCGCGCATCTAGAAAAGCTCCTTTTATGACCGCGCGAAAATCAAAGCCCGGAAATTATCACTTACAAACATTCATTGAACCCGATCAAAGACAACGAAACATCAAAGAGTCTTTTGGGCGATTTTATCGTCAACGAAAATCACCGATACGACCCAGGCTGGCTGGTGAATATTCATTTTAAATTTGACATCCCAGTAAAAAATAATTGAATACATATTGTCCGAAATGAAACGCGAATTCGGAAACTGAATACCGATCATAAAGTTTGCCAATTCATTTTCTAAAACTCTATTTCACTTTGTTCCTTTCTCTTGCTCAATAGCGTTGCTACTTTAATAAAAAGTGTTTACTATTTGTAAAGATGAACGAAAAAATAAAGAAAAAATAAATAAAAAAAAAAAACAATAAATGTACATCGATTCTCGAAATGTCTGTAAGTGAGAATTTTTATGATTGTTTAAGCGTAATAATTAAATTAGCGATTGATGATTGGCTTTTCTTATGTAATTCAATGAAACTTCCCCATTAATGACCATGTGCATCAACGACTTGACACTGATCATTAATGACGATCTTTCGCGTGCATTCTTTATGTGTTAAAGAGACAATTTGGCGTGAGAGTGAGCTGGCAAAACAATCGTATTTATCATCAATTACACGAACTTATGTCACCCCAAATTGGAGTTGCTTCGGTGCACTTTTCACGTGTTGCATATCGTAATTGCCAACAATAATTAATTCAATATTTACTGATTCTGATTCTGATTCCTATCGTGATTTCTCCTATTTACAGTGTTTGAGTAGCTTTCGTCATAATTTTTATACGCGTGAGCCATTTTGATCATATGTGACTGGGAAATGACATTTCTTGGTAGTGGCTGTAGTAGTAAAAAATTTGACTTCATTTTAGTAATCAATTAGTAATGAATTATTTTGTTTGTGTTTTTTCTAGTGAGCCGACTTGTCTGAGCCAGCTTGATGTAGTTTGATTGATAATTGAGAAAATGACAAAGGACTAGTGATTAGTGGGTGGTGAGCAGACTGATGAACCATCAGATCAGGACTTGCTAATCATCGACATCTTGAAATGGTAAGTAGATTTCATATAATTACATTTATATTACCGTACTGAGAAACATTTTATACGAAAATTAATTAATGCAGTAACGAGCACTATATGTAAAAACGAAAGTGAAATAAATTTGTTTATTCGTTGGGCCTGATACGTAAATGCCTGGCCCTCTCATCACGTTGCTATTTTGTGGCAAATATTAATGAGGCTTCATATTCTCTTGTTACATTTTCGACAAGGTACAACCAGTATGCAATGATTGGTATTATTTATTCCTAACCAGGGCAACATCATTAATCTCGATGATTCTATTTTATTATTATCATTTTTTTTTTTTTTTTTAAAGAAAATACACAACAAATAGCTTTCAAGTTCTAAACCTAAAACATTTGCATGGAGTAATTGATGAACGAATGTCATTTATATTTTTCATTGCATTATTATTAATATCCAATTAGAATGCAGCTTATACATATAACTAAAAAGTGGTTTGCAATACAATTTGAAATATTTAAAAAAAATTTGTGAGGTGTTTGTATTCGAGAAATCGTATTTAATAATTCTTATTCATCTGCGTTTAATTATTTGTTTTTCTTTACCTATATTTCTCTGTTCATTATTCAAAGCTATGGAATTACAGAACGTTATGAATAACAAATCCATATAAAAGTATGGTAATAATAATAATAATAATAATAATAATGAAAAAAAAGAATTGCAGAAAATGAAGAGAAAAATGGGAGCGACAAGATGTAATGTGATGTAAATAAAGTTAAAATAATATTACTTTTTATTCATTAATAAAAGGAAAGAAATTCTTCAAGATAGAAGAATAATTCTGTTTTTAATAATACAAGAATAATTACTATATTGTATTTTAAAGTTAATTTTTATACTATTAATCTGTATGGAAAGAAACGTTGAAGAATTGCATTGTTGGCAGAAAATAGTTTACCTTTTAGTGCGTAAGTTATTTTGACTGAAACATAAAATTCAACCTACCCATACGACAAGCATAAATTTAATATTTTTTCAACACTTGAATTTGAAGGAAATTCATAATTAATCCTTTTTTTTTTTTGTCCGAAAATCATTTTTCGTTTGTAGATTTACAATTTGCACTTTATTATGCCAAATCAAATTAGTTGGCACGCTGCTGGTACATTCAACTTTTGCGCTAGATAAAATGAAATAAGTAAATGTAACTTACACGGCATTAAATAAATGTCGTTATTTCACATTTCACAAGTGCTTGTAAAATGATTTAATATTTTGCGCATTAAAACTTTATCAAAGTTTATAATTAGCCATAAAGAAGGATAGAATTATTTCGTGTATTAGACTGTTTTGTCATTCCTTTTTATACTTGTTTTTTCCACTCTAGAGAATTGAAATGTTGTTGCTAGATTAATCGCTTGGGATGCTATTTATTTTCCCGACTTAATTTCCCGTATTGAGTTGTATTATCTGACAAAAAAAAAAAAAAAGAGGACATTATTGGGATATCCACGGAATATTTCAGATATTGCGAGATATACTGATGCCATACGCCCATATAAAGGGAGGGGGGGGGGGAGGGAGGGTAAAAGGGAGTTTTACTTTGAAGAATGATTTTATTACTTTACACTCACAAAACTGTCTATTTAAGAATAATAGAATCTTCTTATGTTTAATAGATGTTCTATTTAATATTAGTAAATATTCTTGAAGTAAGAATAATTTCACTTATAATAAATAGATTTTATTTAATGTAAATAGAAATCCAACTGCATTTTTCTCAGTGTATTACTTGTATCAAGTATAATCGAAGACTCGAGTAAATTGGAGCCAATTTACTTGGAAGCATATATAAATATATATATATATATATATATAAATAATTGTAAAAGTGTTGGTTAGTTTGGCCCGAGCGAGGGTGCCAAGGTGCACGGACGGATGAATAAACGACTGATGCAATAATTGTAAATATTTTAGGGCGTAATATGAAAAGCGTTGAAGTGCGCGGCCGCCATTATCAGTGGG
>JABFPN010001507.1:0-28543 GCA_022817305.1 Leptoteleia sp. ZL-2020 | reverse complement strand
CTCGAACAAGTGGGGGAAGTGGGGATGGGGGGGGGGAGAGTCGACTAATCCATTACTGTATAAAAGTTAGTCTATCCGGCCAACATTCGGGGGTGTTAAATTATTCATGAGCCCTGAAAAGCATTGTATGTGCCTCGCAACGTCGCAGTGTGCGTGAGTCAACGTGCGTTCGCAAACGTAACTATATGCAATGCAATTCTGTGATACGCTTGACTGTTCATTGCTATATTTAGCAACAGCTTTTTTGTCTCTTAATGTTTCTGACGTTTGTTTTCTTTCTCCTTTTTCGCGAATTATTACAATTGACACACCGGTCTCCTTCGCGCGCCTCTTACATCAGCTCTTACTTCGCTCACCGAAAAAATCCGTGGGAGACATTTTCGATCACCTTTATTATTAACGCGATCGTTTCAATGAATAATCCATGATTATAAACGATGAATTAGATTAAAGAAAATGCAATCCGTATCATGATCAATCGAACGGGTACCGTTTGCTTTCCAATTCCAATTGGTCCAATTTTAATGACGTTCGGGCCTTTTTGTGCACTTATGTTTGCTTTCTTAACTGGACCAGGCAAATAAATTTGTACTAAAAGCCGATCATCTGTCACGACGTATGAATCTTTTAATCCCATATGACGCGTTGAGAAAACCTCCCACATGGTTTAGCAATTTGAACAGGCCGTGCTCCCAAGTTTGACAAGTAAGGCCAGTCTGCTCACCCACGCAGTTATTGAGTTTAATGGGCCCTCCCCTTTTGTACACCACTGTGCACCAAGTTTTCCATTTTCTTATCAATTTTCGTGTTTACTTTATCTAGGGTCCGATTGTTGACGGGAATGCAGATTGTAGGTGTCCTAATTAATGACGTGGAACTGAATTTGTAACTTATTGGATTCAGTATAACAATTGGCTTGTTATAATGAATATTCATTTTCTGTTTGTATTTGTAGGGATTAGTGTTTCTGATTATTATATTTAGATATTAATACATACATATGGATATATTTAAATTAATTGAAACATTAACATATTAATAAATCAAGTTAATTTATAATTTAATTTCATTGTTGTACATCATTAACGGATATATATAGATAAACGAATTAGATGTATAAGAAGAATGGTAATAATTAATTTGTAGTTCTTTAATTTTCTATTTAAAAAGTTTTTTTTTTTTAAATTTCTATTTAAAACGATTAGTTCCAAAGAAAAGTCAACGTGTTATATTGAATTGAATATTGATGGAAATATTAGATTCTAACAAAATTGATAAATACGATTAACTGAGAGATAATCGTATATTAAATTCAATTGAATTGAATTATATACTAATTCTACTTTTCTATTCTTAAATCTTTAATAACTTTAATATAATTCAATTTAGTTATATTAAATATTTTTAGTAATAACATTAACTAATAAATTGGATTATTGAAAATAGCAAATTAATTAATTATTATTAATTGACAATTTTTTTTTAATTTTTATTTAACATTTATTAGTAATTAAAAAGTCATTAAATCATAATGAAAATTGATTTCCGTCGATGAACTTTCCGGGTACAACTTTGATAAAATATTGCAACATAAAAATCAGAATGACAATTGCACTAAGCGTACCGTTCAATTTATTTCGACAACTAATGCATGCCGCAACAAAGATGTCAAATAATTAATTGAATTTTGTTCTCTCAGTGGTTTCATTCAATCATCAGTTGCGCAATTTACGAGCATTATTTTTATAGCATAACGCTCCAATATTCTATTGCTTATAAATTGCATTATTATTCGTTATTCGTTTGTGATTATGCGGTGATTATAATAAGGTAACTGTTATTTATAAGCATGCTAATCACTGTGACGTACTGAACTGATTTTTCATCTTTCCCGGTCGAATTATTTGTTTCGCCAAATTGCGAACGATAATTGTTTTAATTATTTTTATTATTATACAGTATAATAATAATCGATCAATTTAAGAATTAATCAATCAAAATTATTAAGCATTAGATTTCTCTTTTTTTCTTTCGCATAAGAATGTAAGAATTATTTTTGCTTATTTTCAGTGTTACTATTCGTACAAATACAATGACATATGCGAGTGTCTATTTCTATGTATGCATGTGGATTAATGAGATCGTTTACCTCGGCATTAAAATAGATTCATAAGTACCGCGAGTTTGGAGCGACATTTTTCAGCGACGTTTATTGTGAAAAATTTTATTTACGAGTGCAAATAAAGCCAAATTTCATTCAAACATTATTCTTGTCATTCGTAAACAATTAATTCGTATGATCTTTGGGTTGTTTTTGTTTGCACAAAAATCTTGTTAAATAATTCGTAACTCTTTTTGGAAACGCAATGTTCTTGTTGTTTTAAATCCATGTCAGAAAAGTTACACATGCAATAAATTGAAACACGTAAACATAGTTCGGGGAAGGGATGTTAAAAGTAACTCGAGCACATCTTACTCACACAATTTAATTTGCAATTATCATGAGTACACGACTAGCAGACAATGAGTAATTTTTCTCAACAGCGAAAGTATGCGATTACTGAACATGTACCTTCATTCATGTTCACATAATTGTATCAGTTGAGGCCCGCAATTAAGAACAATTAGATTTTATGATTTCTTAAGATAATTGATAGTCTGCGATTCTATAAACGTTTCGTTTTGTTACAAAAGTCAAACGCTCGTACAATTAGATCAATTTCACGTTTATTAAATTAATGCTCGTTTATTGTTGCAGGTTGTACAAAATGGACTGGAGGTTCTCACATGTCTCGCGGATCGAATGGAACATGATTTTAGACATTATATTTCAACAATTATGCAACCGACTATCGATAGGCTAGGTTTGTAACATCCTTACTTCACTCGTAGAAAATTATTTTTATTATATGAGATTATATTTTAGAGAGACAATTGATTACTTTTATTGTCATTCATGTTGAAAGCATTTTCTCTATAAGAAATTATTAAATAAGTTAATTTTAATGAATTTAATGAACCGCTAAAATAATGTTTTATGAGCATTTTTATTTATTTCCATTTATTTGTAGGGGACAGCAAAGATGTTACGAGAGAAAAAGCGCAACTTCTTTTATTAAAAACGGTTGAAAAGGGAAGCATGTCCCCTCAACAATTACTGGACAGGCTCCTACCTGCATTTAGTCACAAAAATGCCAAATTGCGAGAAGAGGCATTAATATTGTTTACAACTACTTTAAATCAGTAAGTTTATTGTTTATTGATTAAAGCTAAACTTTGTGTTAATTGGAAAAGAAGACTTTTAAAGTTCTAAAAAGTTACTTATTTTATAATTAATTTTTAATTGTTATTCTTTCTTTATTTTAGGCATGGTGTAGATGAGAAGCTTTTATCCGGTGTAATACCAGTTACTGTGAAACTTCTATCCGATCCAACAGAAAAAGTTCGAGAAACTGCTTTTCGCACAATACAAGATATGTACAGACATGTCGGTGATAGATTGCGATACGACTTACAAAGAAAGCATAATGTACCACAGTCTAAGTAAGCAAAACATTGTTATCGATCTTAAAATAACTTTGACAATGCAAACAATGTACTTTTTTTATCAATTTGTTATCAGTTTATTCTTAATTACACTTAAATTTAGCAGCTGATGTTATAATTGTCTATTAATTATAAAGTTAGCTAATAACATGATTGATTAGAATACTTCATTAACTCTAATTAAGGGAACTTATCGCAGAACAATTGTCAAATGAAAGATTATCGTTAAATGTGTGAGTCACAATGACGGATAATAATAATTCATATTTTGTAATAGTAATCCACAATTGGTAATCGTTTGACATTTCTTTGTTTAAGGCAGCGATAAATATTATTTTGACATTGTTTTATATTTTAAAATGAGTTATAAAACAGTTTTACCTTGAATATGTTAAGTGCATAATTACAGATCTTAGTAAACAATCAATGGAACAGTTCATTGAGATGCATTAATTTGCATTTTCATAATTACTTAATGATCATTTAATAGCTTACCTATAAAATTTATTTTTCATTTAAAAACAGTATTTCATTTTTTGAATGTAAAAGTACACAGACTAATAGTGTATATTTAAAAAAAACGACATTAAAGTTTGCAACTAAAAATATTCAGCTCGTATTGATAACTATAGTAAACGATATATTCATACAAATCGTACAGAATTTAAAAATAATTAAAATGAATATAATGAATAATAATAAAGTTGAAAATATATTTTCTCTTATTTTATACACTTTACATTTTAATAAGTTTAATAAATAAATAAAACGCATAAAACATATTTCTTATTTTCGTTAACAATAAAACCTAAGCCATTTATCGCTATCATTATTATTGCAGATGGGTGTTGTTGGCTGAAAAATTTGATGAAATGAAAGCGGACGGGGCTCTTTTACCTTCGGCATTATCTTCGGACAGTGAGTACTAGAACGATTATAATCTTCAACCTAGAAATAATAATAACAACGGATCTCGCTCAATCATTCGAAAGTACACGCATGTTTCTGTTTTATCAATGCTAATAGTGCATTGTGCTGCCACCTCGCGTTACAAAGGCTAACAACGCGGCGACGACTCGATATTGCCGCCGAGCGTTTATCGCTTCAACCGTTTAATGAATATTCACCGCATATACTCGTACGACTATTACAATAATTCAACGAACACAAAGTCCATTCGTTATGCGACGATGCTCGCAGTTTCAGACTCGCCTATGAAATCATAAAGTGACTCTTTTTCAGGTCATTCGTTAACCATTTTGAAAACTCTTAAGACAAAGGTGATTTGCATATAAATAGAATATAGCAAAAGATAAATAAAGACGAGCGGAACCATTCGCATTTATAAAGATCCGTTCCGTCAGTAAATTAGTGCCCTCTTTGGGCACGAGGTTCGATCCAATATTTTGATCGAGTTTCTCGTAATTCGATGAAGAGCCACGATGAGCCGTTGTTGATGTTACGAAATAATAGGATAAGATTGACAGGTGTAATGTATGCGGTTTTCGTTACAAAGCACGCAATGAAATCCACACCAAAGTAACGCCGCTTCGCTTGAAATGGCCGGCCTTGTGACCGCGCATGAGTGGTTTCAGCCCGGTCGAATTTCAAACAGAAATATTACATATCACCGGTATGTAAGGGCACACCGTTCGCTTTTGGTTCTGACTGTTCGAATCGCCGACGAATCCGTTACTAATTCCATTTACACTTGGCGGAGCGATGAGAAAAAAAAGAAGGTGAGAAAAAAGTGAGAGAAAGAGGTGACATTGCCAATAAGATAATTTCATTGGTTACCAGATTGTAGGTTGCTCGTTATTCCGTTTGATATTAGCATATAGATCATTCATTCTGCATGAATGGATTGCTGCCTTCTCCTCGCGGTTTACTATTCCAATCAATGAGCTCTTACTACAAAATTACACACCGTTTCTCGAGTGTCATTCATTAATATTACAGTTTACCGCTGACAATTAAAATACTTGCGGCTTTACAAAGCGATTTATTTGACTTTTTTTCTTCTTGCGGTTGATAAGCGTTCGTTTTGTTCGGTCAGAGTTAATTTCTTCAACCGAACGCAGTTAATACTCTTAATTTGTGTCGGTAAAAAGTTTATGATTTATAACTTGGAATTTAAACTTTTACTCGCTCATTTAAATGACAAGTTACCGATTTAACGAGTCGCAGACGTGGTTGAAACTTTTTACCAATAGTTCGTTTTGTTTTGGGAGAATTATTTCGAGCAAACGGAGGGATTATTATGTGAAATGAAACAAGATTTCAATCACGTACATTCTAATTCTTGGTTATTAAAATTACGACTGGGTAATGACTGGTTTTTTGTTAATAACGAAATATAAATTCCTAACGCACGCCGTTTTTGCCAACTCGAGCCATTGAAACATTTCTCAACGACTTTCCCGTCTTACTTTATTTCTCATTTTAATGGTCCTTCATTTGGCATGCAATCCAAATCCTAAAATGTAAAGTTAATAACATGCACTTCACGTACTTCAAAGATTCAAGGATTATTGTGATAAAAACAACTATTCTTTTATTATTCTCCTTAGTCGTCGTATACTGCCAAAGTGTATAATATCCATTGGGTGCATTCATGCATTGTGATGTGCTTTTTATGGTACATTTTGAAGGAAATTTGACATTTTAAGGAAACACTTGCCACTGTATTTATGTTTAAATAGCAACGAGAAACGTGACGTTATTTTGGATTTACTTAATGATTTATGGTTACAAGTACCACACGATCATTCATAATTATAATTATTATTTTAAATTTTATTAATGCTTATTTTATTTTTAGCGAAGAAATCATTCGCTTTTACGAGAACAGTCAATACGAAAACACTTATAAATCTTTCATAAAATATTACATAAGTATATATAAAAACGAATTACATTAACATTATTAATTGCTTTATGCTAGTTTATTTAACATTATTTTTTTTTCTTCTTTTCTCACTCTTTCTATCGCAAAAACAATCTTGAATTAATAGTGTATTATTTTGCATTTCATATTTCATTATCCCTTTTAATATATTCTACAAATATTGTAAAAGTTTTACCACTTATATCTCTATTGAATCGATTCTTGCAATTAAAACGATCATTATTGATTTTCATCCCGAGTAGATCAATTGTCCATAGTTGCATATTGTTTTAATTGGCGATTGCTCTTGTAAAGCACCTGATTAAAAAAAAAAAAAAAAAAAAAAAACTATGCCGGGAGAGCGTGCGGTATTTGAAGGACGAGCTCATTGATGACTAAAATGCCTTCGAACATGAATTTAGGTTGTCACAAAGGTCAAAAAGTTTTTCTGCCATAACTTAAGTCAGAGTACCATTTATTTTAAATCCAATCAGTTCAGATATTCGTCACGATTTGTCCAATTCGGTGGATAATTGATTGGATTGAACTAGCGTTGAATTTAACGAACACATAAGTGGAATAAAATGTGCAGTATTTGAAAAAAAAGAAAAAAAAACGAACTTATTTTAAGGTAATAAGTCGTTTAATGGAACTTTTAATGAAGCAAAAGTTATAACATTTTAAATATAACTATGTTTCAGAGAATTGTTTTGTCAACAAATATTTTTATTCATAAAAATTTCTACAACATTCAATAGTACAAATGAATCATAGTAAATACTTCACTATGAGTATTGCTAAAAAATTATTATATAATTAAATGTGATTCAATTGTTGAATCAAATTAACTTTAAATTAGTGTAAAATTAGAATAAATTTTAAATGATTCTTAC
Organism: Leptoteleia sp. ZL-2020; assembly: GCA_022817305.1. NCBI lineage: Eukaryota > Metazoa > Arthropoda > Insecta > Hymenoptera > Scelionidae > Leptoteleia > Leptoteleia sp. ZL-2020. The sequence goes on along the minus strand of JABFPN010001507.1, from coordinate 21,217 downwards.
TCATGAAAAAGTAATTAATATTTGACATTAAATTTATAAATATAGATATAGTAATATATAGAGATACTATATTTAACATTCAATGATATATATAGTATGTATTCATTTAATGGGAATATATCAACTAGTGTGGGAAAATTTATTACATTTTATCAGATACGTATATTTTATATTTACAAATATGTGGTCTGAGAAAATAAGGCAGTTTGTACTATTTACGAAGAACACTCTTAAATCCCTGGTATATTTCATTCTTCAGAAAATAGTGGGTATTTTGAAGTTTACTTCTACTCGGATCTTCATAATTTATCTCAACAGTCTACTCTCGGTAGACTCACGATCAACGTGTACATAATAACACTCTATAAATCTTCGTAAAAGCACGTAACGCTCATATCTCAGTTATGCGATGATTTGCAAGATGGGATTTTTTAATTTAAATCTGGTTTTACCAACTTTTTACGTTCCAAACCAATTTATTTCCATTCAACAAAAAAATGTAATCAAAATTTTGCATTCATTTTCGGAGACAAAATTAATAAATCATCCAAATGAGGATGGCCAGACAATGTTTCTATTTATATAACTTATTTTCCATTACAAATACTAATGGAAAAACTGAGCCTTTTGAATGTCTTTAAATCATCGTTACAAAAAACTTAAAAGAAGTACAAAACGAACAAAAAAAAAACAGATTAAAAATGAAACATGGTCCATGTATGTGTTAAAAATTTCATACAAGAAAATAAAAAATTCACATGGACATGTATGTTTTTTCTTAACTCATATATGGCCATGTATGCTGTATGATGTACATGGTCGATATATTGATAAATCAATAATATTGAAATCAATTATTACTATATATCAACCCCATATAGCCGTACATGGCTATATATAAATTAAGAAAAAACATACATGTTTACATATGAATTCCTTATTTTCTCATGAAATTATCAAAGCATATATGGACCATATATCTTTTATTTTTACGATGTAAAATGTCTCGATTTAATCCATCGAATTGAATCGAACGCGCCGCATTACTGCGCGAACGACGTCGCGTGACATAAACGACGGCGACGCGCATCGTTGCAGCGGAGATTTTGCAACGCGCCCGAAGACATAAATAAAACACCACTGGATGGTAAAAGTCACGGTGGCGCTGGATCGGTCGCGCGCGGGCTTGCCGGTGCGGCGACTCGCTTCAATTTGGGCGCAATAATAGCACCGAGCGCGTTTCCGCGAAGAGCCGCGGCCACGTGTGCGCGCGTACGGCCGCGCCGGGCCCTCCGAATAACGGCGTTGCCAGCCGAAAGCGTGCTCGCCGCGAGCGGATCGCCGGGATGAAAAGGTGGGAGCCGTCGGTGCGCGCGATTTTCCGCGAGGGAAAACCACTTTCTTCCGACGTCGGAAATTCCAATCGGTTGCGCAACGCCGTTGTATTCGGCGACATGCAAAATACTACCTTTCCCCCCCCCCCTCCCTTTTCCCCCTCTTGCACCTTCTCTCCTGCCCTAGCCGGCACTCGCGGGACGAGGCTCCCTTCACTCGGCGCATTGAAATTGCCGCCGCGCCGCGCCACGTGCTCCGTCCTTATTATTCGGCTGGCGCTGCGCCAGCGCTGCACGTGTGCGAAAAGTGAAAGGTTCGCAGCCGCGAGCAGAAGTGTCCTTATCCGCTTCGGTTTCTCGGCAGCACTCCCGTTATTCTCATGAGAAAGGAATTGCGCTATTATTCTGCGTCGGCCATGTCTGCTTTTGTTGCCCCACTTGTACGACGTCGCGCGCACGCACACGTGCGCCAGAGCGCGCGAGCGCGCGGACCCCGTGGAAAGTCGAGTCAAAAGTCAAGCCCCGCGACTTTTCCGGCCATCGTCCGCCTTTTTTTCTTTCTTTCTTCCTTCCTTTTTCTTTTCTTTCTTTTTGCGCTCCAGCGCGGAACACGCTTTTAGGGGCCACGCGCGTCTTCCGTGAGTTTCTACCGTGGCGGAGTGATGCAACGGTTTCGCTATTGTCCTACGAGAGTTTCGATTTGTAGAAACCATTTGGCGAGACGTGTATTTGCGCATCGATTGGTTGGTTTCGCGATATTGGTTTCGCGATATTGGTTTAAGATTTTACATGGGATTGAGGGATGAAATTTTTTTAAATTTGATCGTGTACAATGAGAAAAAAGTTGGGATGAAAATTTGTTTTCTGAAACCGTTTCACTTTTCAGTATCTCTAGACTATTTTACTGATCTTTAAGTTTTTGGATATTTAGTTGTCTGCGTTCAGCCTTCCCAAGTTAGGGATGAATTGAGAAAAATGGTCCAGAGTTGGATAAATTTAGAGACGAAGGTTCGTTACTCTGGGGAAGCTGAATTGAATTATGTAAACGTGATTATTTAATTCTAAATGAGTTTATGTTAATGATAGATAATGGACGATTGTGTAATTGGTCAGTCGTTGATGATTAGGATAATGAGATATTATTAATGTAACTACCAAATAAGGCGATGCCCGGTGTTGATTGTATAAGTAAGGCTGGAGCTAATTGGAAATCTGGTTGCGGTGCAATTCAGGTTGACCGAAGACAATATCATTTAATTCTAACTTTTAAGATCTTTGATCAGTCCCGGTGTAGTGTGAACCAGTTGTTCATTGTTCAGTGCATCTGGTTTCACTGAATAGAACTAAGAATGGATCCGGATGTCTTTGGGTAACAATTACCGGAAAAGTTAATTAGCTAAGGTATCCGAGAACGTTCAGTGTCTCAACTCCAAGTAGTCTTCTAACTTCATTATACAAACATTATTTGATAGTAGACGCAATCTCAAATTGGTAAAGTAAAACCAATAGCAATATGCTTGTTATTGTTTTTATTCTTTAAACAGCCCTTTATGCACTTAAGACCAAAAGAAAATATAAAGTTTGCTCAAATTTTGCCTTTTAAAAACGTTTTATTCTTCAGTCCCATGCAGATAGTTCAAAAAACTATAAATATGTTTCACTTTTGACAGACTTTGCGTTTTTCTTAAATTAATTTTTACTTCCTATTATGTTTACAGATATGTATTATCAAGGAAGTGATGGCAATTCTAAATCATCCATTGACATTTCAATAACTTTTTTTTAGGGTACCAAAATAAATGATTGAAATAACCAATCATTTCGTCCGTGCATTATTTCAGGTCACTTCGGACACTTGCAACGCGCCTCTCGCAATGCCGGCAAATATTTTCCTTAAACCAACACGTCTTCTTTGTTTTAGGCACAGCAAATGGTTTTCCTTGGCGAGCTCGCAAGGCTCTTTGTGTAATTATCAAACAATATAACAATCCAGCGAAGTGCATTGAGAATTCATCGATTCAACGCTCATTCGACGCGTAATATATTAGCTGTTAATAGCGGAAATGTGCTCGTCATGGATGCGATATTTTACCGCGGAGGACTAATGGTTTGAAAGCGGGTGCTAGGTGGCTCTCCAGCGGCCCGCAAATGTCACGAAGCATCCCTCGCAAGGATCGTGATTCATTGCCCGTCGGATCATCGTCGGCTCTTACGAAACCGATCGGATCGATCAAAGTCGACGCGGCGGCCAAGTCTCATTGAGTGATAATGTTTACGCATTAGGATTATGTAACAGCGCCACCGTTGCGAGCGACGTTTTGCGTGGGCGCATCCTCTTCTCTCTTGTTCTTTTCCACGAAGCGGCGAGGCAAGCCGCTGCCATTTCATATTCAGTCGCAGTGTTCGCTCTCCTGCTGTCAGCTGACGTCGCGAAGCAATTACCGCGAATGATCGTGATCCCAAGCATGATCGCGGAAAGGTCGATGCCATGTATGAAATGCCACTTTTGCACCATTTTTGCCGTTCACTCGAGGAAGAAGTCCCGGCGTGCTTTAGGTTTCAAAAGAAAGGAACTGCGCATACTACGGCTCGTGCAACTTTAAATCAGTCAATTTTATTCTTTTTTTTCCTCTTGTTGAATTGTTTCAAATACCCATAAATAGGGAGATATTCTGATAATCAAGAATTTATTATTAAATATTGTAAAGATGATCTTTGTCATTCAAAAAATTGTCATCTTTGTAATTTGAGGACACGGTGGACCATGCTACAAAAAGTAGAATCAAGAATTTTATAATGTATTCGTGAATTTGTAAAAATCATATTTACTTCTTTTATGAGTACATTTTATACGCAGAGAAAAAAGAATATTAAATGTTAATACCCAGTGATTTCATGTTTTAGTGAACTAAATTATAATTATTGACAAACTTTTTATGTTATGTTCTGTCCACTAGTCGTTGCTATCCAGTATTGCTGTGCAGTTTTGCTCGTAAACCAGTTATAAAATGATTTACTAAAATTCAATAAACAGAATGTCAAATTGTATAAAACTATAGAGAATTACAGTTTTTAATAAACTGATTATGAGTCAGTATAATGACATTCTGAAAGTATAATGTCAAATTAGTAAACTTTTTATTAAAGATTGCCATTTTTTCTCTCCATATAATGTTTTATTGTACTTCGTCCATTATGTCCTCAAATTACAAAAAAGATTACAATATTTTAAAATTTTTTCTCTCAGTGTAAATGTGACTTCATTATTATCATTATTAGACTCTCATACAAGCATTTTTTTAATGCCAGAAATTGGAATGAATCTGAATGTATACATATTTGTATTTATGAAACGAATACTCGATGATCCAATGATTGTTATACTGCGCAGAAATTGAAATCCTTGTGACAATGCTATCCAAACATTTTCATATTCAAATACTAGACAGTCCACTCTAATAAGGTTTTTGTCCTCTCGGATTTATTTACAATAATATTTGGCAATAACTGGGATGTAACAATTTGTTATGAGCAACATCTTTGTACACGTTCAAGGACGTAACACGCCTCTAATAGGAAGTTACGTCAAATTGATCGTCGAATGTAATTTTTTTGTTCCTCCAGCTATTATAACCGAGGAGTATAGTTGGATTCAAAGATGAGTAACTGTTAACGTAATAGGCTGTAAGAAAGAAGAAGAAGAAGAAAAAAACTCGAGTCTTTCATGTGTTAGATAACGCCACGTCTGTTCCTTTCAGTGGCTCGCATTTAGAATAAACAAATAATTTCCACTACAGCCGAGTGCGCGGAGATACCGATCGGCCAACCAACAATCTTCCAGCTTATTAGAATTGAACATTGTAATTATGAGTTGATCTACTTATCTTTTCTGAAAGCAGATACGTATTTAATAAGTGCACGATTTGCATGGCGTCCTGAATTAATTGACGATCAAGTATGCGCGGCGATCGAAAATCCGAGATTTATTCAGGAAAGTAGCAATCTTCGATGCAAGTGGAGAAATTGAGCCGAACGTCGCGAGGAATTGGGTTGCCTATTTCTGTTTACGGTTACGGATAATATCCGCGAGCACGTGTACCCTGCTTACATTTAATTAATATTTTTCAAGGAACATTCGTCAACGAATTATTATATTTATGCTTTCATCGCAGCTTCTCGCTATGGGATTATATTTTGTAAAAGGTACGAGAGGATTGGATTGATAATACCGTTCAAGAATAATGTCTTTATTTTTGTAGAACGCGCAGTCGTGTGTGTACACATTCATCAGAAAGTCAGCGGTGCATGATGAAAGATTTATAGACGTTTGAATAACGATCGCCTGGTGGTTCGAGGATTTCTTTTAGCTGAACAAAGTTATGCTAACAGTGTCATATTCATTAAGCAATATCTCGCACCGCAACCCGCGTCGACTGATTAATTTAATTAACACGCGGATCGTACAAATCGCTTACTAAATTTCGTTCTTGTCCGTTCGATTAGACTTCAACGCTGGGACACGCTTATGATAAATTAATGCAATTTTGGATTTCTAATTATGTACGATTGTTATGATTGTAGGATTGTAGTGGGACAATAGGGAAATGTTTCATTTCAGCGGTTCAGTGTTATTGAAGATGAGTAATTTTGATAGGTATTCCACCTCAATTTGTACATAAATTGAAGCGTGGACATTCATCGACTCTCCCACTTATGGCATCCGCTCTTTCCGAAGATCGCTTTTATATCATCTGGGGCACACTTCTATTATATAAATTATTCGTAACTCAAAATATTAGATTTATTTTGATGGTATTGTACTCTTGACGTTTGCTGTGGAGTTAATTTATTATAAATTGATTGTATAATTTATGGAACGTCTTAGTTTCATTTTTAACTTTAAATTCAAATTCAATTGGTAATCATTTATCTATATTTTTCTCTCATAATTGAATGCTCACATTCATAATTATAAACATACCATCTATAGTGTAATTGGGAATATTTTATTCTCGCTAAGTCAACACATCCTGCGGTGCAGAACGACTTTAAACCTACTGAAGTATGAAATGTTTTCAGAATGCGAATGCTCCAAGCTTTTTAATGAACGTTATTACTTTACTTCTTTGTTATCGAATGATATTCTTATCGCTTATTAAACATTCGTGTACTTGTATAATATTTAGTTACCGGCGATTAAAAGACGAATTTTGATACCAATGAAATGACATTGGTAATGCAATTGTTGCATTTAATTGATTGTTATTGTAAGGCAGAATTGACGTGGTATAAAAATGTAACAAGTGAATTGTTTATAAATGTTTATAAAAATGATTGGCTGATAGAGATCGTCGTGAATAAATGCACTGCATACTAAATCTATAGTGCAATAAAGGTTTGAGCAAACTTGAAACACACATAAAATTTTATAGGCGTAATTCATTTTCTAATAGATAGAGATCTCGCGCACTTTATAACAGAATTTACCCTGAGAAAAAGGATTAGGACCATTTTTCTTTTGTTCGATTGGATAAATTATAAGTCAGTTTCATGTAAATTATCAATAACGATGATTGAACGTTTAATGGATTATATTTGCCTGATTGTATTGTTCGCAATTTTGCTTTTTTCTATATTTGTAAGTTGATGTTCATATTTTATTAAGATTCCAAGGCATTTCTGCAGGTAATATAATTTAATCCCTGCCATTAGAATTACATATAATTTTTTTCATTTAAAAATTATATTTCAATATAAATATTGTTATAAAGTTTTAATTAAATAGAAAGGTATAAGTTATAATGGGTTATTATTTTACAATAAAGCCTTTCTATACAGTGAATTTGCTGAAATCAGTAAGTTAATGAAAGTCAATTATAAATACATTAAACATTTATTCAAATTGGAATGAAGATAAGATATTTTTTAATCAATTACAGATTAAAAATACTATTCACAAGTTAATTTTATAATTAATCAGCTATTAAATGAATTAATGACAATTTAAATTTCCTTTTTTTTTAAAATTAAAATATAATTAATTAACTATTTTTATATATTTAATTGACTAAGAAATGTACTTAATATTAACGTGATGCGGTAAATTTGGTAGCACAGAGTTAATGTTTTTATAATTATTATTCTAAAAATATTTAGTTTATGCTTGCAATTAGATTCAGTACATTTTTAAATCGTCTTTAATCTAATAGCCGAAACTCGTTTTTTCACCATTTTAGAAGTGAGTACTGCAAATTTTAATAATAAAAATTTTAATAAAAACAAAGAACACCCTAATCTAATAATTAACGTCTATGGCATCGCGTTAAAAAATTAAATTCAGCTAATATTATTAACACAACATTAAATATTGTTCCAATGATTCGTCAATAAATTCGTATTTCTTCTTTTGTGACCAAACGCCAAGAAAGAAAACTCCCCATAAAACATAAATTTGGACATTTCCGCGTGCATCGGGAGACCCTCTAGTTTAGCTAGGCAGTTCCCCAACGGATAGACAATTGCGCCACCCCTCCCCCAGTCACTGGCACTTCTCACGCTGCGTCGAGCAAACTTGGCCGACTCAAACGCGCCCGAACACTCACGCGATCGAGTCGCGAAGCGTTTACCGCGGAGTATTCACAATGTGCATTGTGCCCCGCGCCAATTGCCGATCGCGATTACGTTTTTATAGGCATTCTTTTTCTGTGTCACGAACGGCGCATTTCGTCGCCTTTTAATCCCCCCAAGGCGAGCGTCCGTTTGAATTTGGCGCAACGCGCATTTCGCGGAACTCGCGCTCTTACGATTGTTGCGCCGATTCGTGGCAAAAATTTCGCTGCGAGGATTCAGTGATTTTTACGAGAAAATCGTTAAAATTGCAAAAGTACGCCCGGTAATTTGGGTGTTGTGATGTATGCCATTTTTGGAAATTTGTTTTCACGTCACGTGATGTGTTTTGGTCGTTGACGATGAAGGTTACGGACTTACTGTTGGTGACCCTGCTTTGCAGACCATTTGGATTACTGTGTCAAAAGTGCGATTGTTGAGCTTTCAATTGTTTTGTGTTTTAATTATTTCAATTACGGTTTGTTTTTAGTTGTTATTATATATTATTTCGGTTTTTTTTTTTAAAGTGAAAATCAATGGTAAACGATCAACATAACCCCTAACATAATAATATTTCGGAAAAAGCCGTACGTTCGAGGTTATTACAGTTTTTTTTCTCTAATTAGTTAAATTCATTCAATTCAGTTAGTTGCGTTATATTTTTAACCGTATTTTAATTTTTTTTTTTTTATTTAAGTTACCATATTCATTTCTAATTATTTGCCAGCTTTTTTAAATCAACAATGTTGCACATACTATTAACTGCTTCTGAGAAAATATTGACATAAAATGATTATTGTCACAAAGAATAATATTAATAGCTATATATAATTAATATTACTGAAACCGGTTCTTTGTTGACCTCTGGATTTATGATAGTATTTTAAACACTATTTAAATCACTAAATGGGTTTTTCTCTGTATCGTGATTATATAAAATTGTTTAGATATTATACAAAAAGTTTGCAAAAAATAACTTGCAGTTAGTGTAATATAATAATTAATACTGTTTACTACAACTTAAAAATGAAAGTCCTGTACAGGTTATTCCATACTTATTATTGTATCTCTCAGAACATGAATGAAAATGATGAAACATAATTGTTTCGTATTCAGAATTTCAGTGCAGTGTGTAATAGTGGATTTAATTACTTGCTTCTTCGATAAAAGAGTTTTTACACCATTCTCTTAAATCGTGAAATCTCAGTCCTATTCTTTTGAATCATAAACCCAGGTTATCTCAGCTGATCTTTGGTAAATTTTGCAAAAATTTTCTGGATTCTGATTATTCTAAACATCCTTTGATGAAGGAAACTGATTAATTAAATCTCTTTTTTTTTCCTGGCATAGCAATTATTAATCGACGCTATTGTATAATTTTATGCATATTTTGTCAATGGTTCAAAGGCTAATGGAATTTATTTGTTTACACCGTTATATAATACAAAAAATTTAATAATGGGCTACAATCAGCTTTTATTATTAGTTTATTGTGTCGTGTCAAAGAAATGCATTAAACATTTATAAACTAAAAACAAAAAGAACAATAACAAGAATAAGAAATTTCATGGTACAATTTCAGATTTCAAAAAGTAACAATTCTTGACGACTCAAGGACTTTCATCATGTTCACTTTGTGCATAATTTCCTACACACACTCATAGTAATTGTATCTACAATTACGCGTTCTCGAGGGTGGTCTGACATTTAATGTATTTAATCTGAAAATTTGCAATGAAATGCAATTTCATTTCAAAGCGGAAAATAGTAAAAATATGTTTTATTATTGCAATTATAACAGTCTTTTAATTTTTAAATATTCCATCTTGCAGAAAACAGGACTATAAAATATAAATGGACAAATAATGTTAACCTATAAAAATTAACGACCAATCAACTGAATGAAATCCAGCTTTGAACGTATGTTTGTTTAATTGGTTTGAAAACAAATTCTTTATCTGTTTTCATGGCTTTGAAACCATATCATAATTATGTGCTGGGATAACGATAGGATATGGTATAATGTAACTGATAAGATGTTAATATAAGATATACCATGCGGAATAAATGCGAGGGCGATAAACGCCAATGCCCATGCATGATTATTAGAAAATTATGTGTCAATACAGCTAAGGATGTAAATGCTGTTACTCAATGTCGCAGGTATGACAAGAATGAAGTACTTCTAAATGCCAAGTCAAATCCAACCTGGCCGAATTAAATGAAATTTGTTTTTTTACCGAACTATACACAATTTATCAATTACTTTGCACCGTTTATCGGCGTTACATTAAAATTGTCCACTTGTTTCAACAAATGTGACGTCACTGTTTCTCAATATTTCATTTTCTGATTATTATTAAGTGTGTTCTTGTTCGATGAGTATATATTTCATAAAGAGAATACAAAAAAAAATGGTGAAAAAACTTGACTTAAGCGCACAGTATTTGCTGTCAGGATGAAAGTGGAACGCGACAAATCCCCAAACACATATCATTTACCTTATAAAATGATAAGCTGGTTGTTTTATTTTTATTATCATAATTTTTCAGTCGAATGTTTATTTTAATACTTTATTTTCTTGTATCAGTATTTTTAGATTTCATTTGTTTATTCTTGTTTAAAGGATGGTAGAGGTACATATACGACACTCAAGTTAATAAATTTATTTATTTATTCATCGAAGGGATAATAATACTTTTTTTATACAATAAAGTGATTTGTAGTAATAAAATTCTTGAATCTAGATTTCAAAATGCTCTATTAAATTATGTATTAAATTATTATTAGTAATAAAATATGTTGGAATTTAGTATAACAGCTTAATTAAATAAATATTATGATTAATATAATTTCTAAAACAATGAATAATCAGAATATAGTTCTTTAAACTTACAAATATTATTACATAATAGTGAGAAAAGATCTATTAAAGACAAACTATTGCACCTTTAAACATAAACATTATCAGATAAAAGTAATATAATATCTTGTTAAACAAATATTACATGATAATATTTTAATGTCAGTAAGGTACAAGTTCATACTGTAACAAAGATATAATTAACTCTAACGCTTTATTTTTATTACAAGTTCCTCTTAAATAATGTGTTTTAAAACAATTATATTGCAGACTTTTAAAAATTTGTATTAAACTGGAAGTTACATTTATATATTCAATTTTTTTTTCAACTTTTATAAACATCAAGATATAACATTAACACTTTAAATCTTTCAATTAACAGTAATAAACGTAATATCTGTTTGAGTATAAGTTAAGTTTCATAAAGTATAAAGTAATAAAAATTGCAGTTAGAAATTGTAATTACTGATTAGAATAGAAATATATTAAACAGAATTTTTCACTTTTATGACTTTATCTATTCATATATGTACGGCCGATAATACTTACCTTTCTACAAAGATAAAAAATAACTATTCTCTTTACAACTATTTACTTCAATTACACCTCATTGTTTAGCGCGATCAGAATTGGGGGATGTTACGTTTACTTGTCCCGTTACAAATGCTCTCCCATTTGGCCTGCGAAATCATTGTTAGCACAGCCGCGATAATTGCTAACAGTATCTCACCGCAGAAGCGCGCTCATGAATGAGAATAATGGGTGTGTGCTCGAGATTAGGCATCACCGCCTGGGAACAATAGCCTCGTGTAATCTTGGCGGGCGCGTGAGAATTCTCAAAAATGGCAAACATCGCGGGCAAGTGCTGGCCCGCGGCTAAATTGTGACTCTGTTAATCAGGCAATTAAGCGCCGCGTGAAATGCGGAATCGCCTTGCAATCGAGGAAACGCGGATAAAATTGTGGCGTGTGAGTTCGCTGGCGAGACCATTGTGAGGTATCAGTCATGAATGACACGGAGGTGTTGCTATCTAACGAGCATCGGTGTCCGCACCGAGGCCTGGCTAGGTACCCGAGCATCGACCACAAACTCTGGGATCCCAGCAGCAGTTGGATTTTGAAGTGGGATAATATCGTCAAACACCCCGGGGCTAGGGCCAGGGGCTGTCACTGCGATGTACACAAGCCACCTTGGTTGTACCCTAATTTAGGTACCCTTAATTTTGTTCACTAACGAAGAAACGCGCGTGTACTTTCGCTACCGTTTTATGTTGTACCGCGATACGCGTTTAATTAAGGCTTTCGTCATTGTTTCAATTATAATATGTTACTTTTTGTAATAGTAAAAAGAATTAACTCGACGACTGTGACATTGTAATGTAAATTTGTTGGTGTAAGAGCATAAAAGTATTACAATTTTTAGTCATGAAGAAAGTGGGATTATTAAGATTTTGATAAGAATTGTATGGGAAAAAGAGAAGTGGATAATGTTGTACTTTTAAATTACTATTTTATTTTGTAATTGTTACATTAAACTAATATTTATTATATTAATATCTTATAACATTTCATTGTCGTCTGTCTTGAATGGGAGAAACAATGAATTTGCAAGTTGTTCCCGTTCCTTATCCAGCCATAAAATGAACTTAATAATTTATAAATAAGTTTACAATGGTTTTTAAAGTTAAAGTTATTCATATGACTGGAAAGCACTTTTACGTGAATTGGTATTAAATAGTTATTTTTTGTTTTGTTTCAGTTGGCAGAGACATAGACGAGGCTGATAGAGCTGTGAGTTTATCAACAATATTACTTTACTACTTGAAATAGATAAAGTTTGAATAATAGTAATGTGTTCCAATATAACATATTGAGATAGGTGTTATATTAAAATATTTATAAAGTTAAAAATTAAAAATCTTGGAGAATTGTTCTTTCTTTACATCATTCATTTAAGGTTAATATCTGTTTTTAATATTTTTGGATCACACCATTAAAATTATTATTTATAAATTTATGATAAGACTAGTAGAAATACTTTAATACTTTTAACAGTAGAAATAATATGTTAATACTAAAAAAAATTCGTGAACTGTGGATCGTTCAATGGTTTTAAGTCTTCTTATGTAATTTATTTCCTTAATTAAATATCAATGAACTTGAGTTATTAAATTAACTTGTATCGTGTAAACACGCTTCCGTGACATTCGCTGTTTTCTAAATTCTTTTGAAGAATTTTACAATTTCTTATATAAAAGAATTACATTATCAACTACATTGGCATTATCTTATATTTCATATTGTCTGTCACTTTATATTCAGTTTACATAAGAATCTATTTCATTACACTAAGGGTATAATAAAGTATAAAAATATGCCAAATGGTATACCTGAAACATAATCTTTATGAGAATTTTTAAAAGTAATTAAAAAATTACATTAAATAATAAACAATTGTTATCCACTCGTTGGATATAATAAAAACAATTGTAGACGAGATTTCGAGCAAATTTTTTTTAGCATGTCACTTTCAATACCGTAATTCGTATTTATTTTGATTCATATAAACACGTATATTATGTAAATACACCGCGCCAATCAGTCTCAACATTACATAAAATTTTGTGCGATTTTGTGCCCAACAAGTTAACTCAACTTCTTTCCAACTGGTGATCTATTTTCGCTGGCTAGATTTATTCAGAATAATACACTTGACAAAGAAATTTGCACATTTTATGCTTGCTACACGAGTGTCACTGTTTGCGATTTCCATTCATAAGTTTCTGCACAAATAATGCATTATAAATATAACTCGACGCGATCAGTTGAGTTAACGTTATAAAGGAAAAGTGTTTTGTAATGTGGGAGTTTCTCGTGGACTCTCGTATTCATTTCACAGCGCGAACTCATTCCTTTTTAGTCCAGATGGCGCTATAAAAATCATACAACAAATACCCGATTTGTCAAATGTGGAACAAACTATGAAAAAAAGAAAATTGCTCGACAACAAACTGATTTATTGATGATCAATTGTTCATTTTTAGGTGAGATCTGCGCCCGTTAAAAGACTAGGCATGCCGCCGAAAAAGAGTCAGTTTGGGCCACAAAAGTCACTTCTGCCATCGTCGACGGCAGGTATTGAAAACGTTACTTTTTTCCGACGAAACGAAATCCTGCTTTTTCAGCACAGTACATGTTGCACAAGCACATTTCATTGTAACCTTTTGAACATATTTATGTATAAACATAGGCTTTTTATTACAGTTCATACTTATATATATGTACACATATACATAAATTATTTTACACTGAGAAAAGTTCGAATAAATAATTCCACTTAAATAAAGTAAGTTTTTCTTATGTTTATTAAACATAAGAAGGTTCCTTAGAAGTTGAAAAATGCTGAATCATTAAATGTTTAATATGTAAAATATTTAACTAAATTTTTTCATTTCCTTTAAAGTTAAAGATATTCATATAGGAATCAATAAGACTGTATGGTTGTATGACTGGTTAATTTGATTGCAAATTTGGTATTGTTTCTTTGAGACAAATCCTTGTTTACGTGCTAAATATATTTTGAACTGCTTTTTAGTAACGTAAAAAAAAATTAGTCTTTTAGTAGAATTTCTTAAAGGTCAAATAATAATTACCAAAATTGTATATCATGAATACAGTTGTACTTCATTATTTTTCAAATTTTAAGGTACAAATAACATTACATATCATTACACTTTGTGAGATAGTTTGCTGCTTGTTTATTAAATTTAATTCAAAGCAGTAAAATTCACCATTTTTTTAATTTAATGTGAAGTTTTTTTCAGTGTAGTTTGATTTTTTTACTTTTTTATTAAATGTATCTGGTAATTATTTTAATTCATCGTTGAAGTAAACAGAAGAAAGTAGCATTTTTTATATTTCATCCTTTTTTTTCAACATATGATTGAATGATTCATGATTAATGCCATTTGATTTATTATTATATTATAATTTGAATGGTATTATTTTATTGAAGTTGAATATAATATACAAATCACCTTTTTGTTTTAGATTGAATACATATGTAACTGTAGAAACTCGATTTTCGTATAGTAAAAATCCTTGAAAATTTAGATTTAAATTTTAAAACTTTACCAGCTATATAACATGTAATTTAAATTTGGAAATAAATTGAATATATATTGAAAGCATACACATAATAAGTATCATGCACTTTATATTTTCTATACTGGCAAAATGATATAAAATATTGTACACATGCAAAAACGTAATTTGTTCTAGAATCTGAGAAATTTGTATATTAGGTTTATAAATGCGCTGGATTAAGTCATGGTGCATTATCTTAATACTTTGCACAATTATTGGAGCACAAAATTTTTGATCGTTTTTGCTGTTTGCTCTCTAAACGAACACAATTGCATTTTAATACAGTATATAAAAGATAAAATGAAAAATTAAAATATAATCATTTATATGATAATTTTTATCATTTCATGCAAAATTAATAAAATGTATTATATGAAATTGATTATTGTCAAATTTTGTATTAATTAATTGTAGTATTTTTTAAAATTTACGAGACGTAATCTTTTAATTGCAATTTAAATTTTCTGATATAGTTAATTAAAATGCTTTCATTTGTTATGTTAGAATTAATATTTTAATTTGATCATTTATGTTACAATTATGTGTATGAGTTCATCAGCATATAATTTTTCTGTTACTGTACAAGCAAATGTTTGTATATGCTAAATAATTTTCGTTGCGTGCTTATACACAATTAAGTTCTACAAAACCGAGTTTCAAATGTATAGCTTTTTTATTTTATTTATCGCTTGCATGACAGTTTCGCTTGGTAATCCTGCAACAAGAACAGCATCCGTCCAGAGAACCCCATCAGTGAAATCAGGTAAACGCTCATTTCATTGATAATTAACAGTTATTAAAAAGCAAATTCGTTTTAAAATCATGTCAAAGTTAATCGATTTTAATAGGTTTCAAGCTTTCCTAATACAGGAGCATTGCGCCCTTTAAATCGACCCTCAGCTTCATTCATTTAAATGCAAATATTTTTAAAAAGATTAGGTTATTTTATTTTTGATTCAATTATTTATTGCTTATTGCTCTAATTGTACTTAGGCCATAAAAATATAAATTATTATGTTTTGGATCTTTTTTTCTTCGATATATTATTTAAATAAAAAGTGTATCAAAAGGGAGTTTATTACGAATGATTTAATTTGAATTCTTATTTAATTATTGCAATTTTTAGGGCAAGCTGGGGCAGTTGATGAGGAAACATTCTTCGCAGCATTTGAAGAAGTTCCGACTGTTAAATTGTTCTCCGCCAAAGATTTAGAGGAGCAGATGAAATCGATAAAAGAAACGATAGGAGATGATAAAAAAGACTGGAAACAGAGAACCGAAAGTGTAAGCTACTTTTTTCATACTCTTATCATATATTATCTCAAAATTAAATATTACTTATTTTATTTAATTAATATATACCTGCACTTTATTTTTAAGTTAATGTCAATTACTAAACTATCTGAGCTGTTAATTAAAATTTTTAATTATCAAAAATAGAAGTGAAACATGAAAGTTGCACCTTGCTGGCTTTTAGTTAAATGTCACTCTAAATGTGAACCCTTTTTATGTGTTACAGATGAAAAAACTACGTGGTATCATTATCGCTGGCGGTATGAATTACGACAACTTTTTCGAGTGCTTAAAAACTTTGCAGAGACCATTAGATGTCACTTGCACGGATTTGAGGTCGCAAGTCGTTCGAGAGGCTTGCATAACACTGGCTTTTTTGAGCCAGCAACTCAAAAACAAATTCGCATCTTTTGGCGAAGCTGTACTTTCTACACTCATGAATCTCATACAAAATAGTGCAAAAGTTAGTCAAATTGCTTTCCTTTAATTAAGTTTATTCAATTTTCATTTATACTTATTAAGTATGAGTTTATTAAATTTTAGTTTGATTAAAAAATACTAATATATATAAATGCATTCTTTCGCTTAAATCAAATATTTAATTGTATTTAAATGTTACTCCAGTTTTTTCAGGTAATTAAAAGCTACTAATTATTTTGGGTGATTAAACTAAGGAATTAACTTACAAAAAGCGTGTCATTGACCTGAGAATGGGAGTCATATTTATGACCTCATTCTGTCAATGTTTCATAGATTTTAATGTCTTTCAATTTAATTTACCTTTGTATAAAATTTATTATTTTTGATTGCAACTTTCTACATGTTTTTGCTCTTAAGTATATTTTTACAAGTAAAAAGAATATTCTTCTTAGTTTAAATAAATAAATTAATACGAAATAAATTGCATTAAATGATTTACGTTTTGTCATTGTTTGTAGGTTGTAGCAACTGCTGGTGCCGTTGCCGTACATTTCATACTTCTGAATACCCATAGTAGTCGATTCATTCCAATAATCACGGCATCGCTAAACAATAAGAGTAAAGACATTCGTCGCGCATCTTGCGAGTACCTCCAACTCATCCTTCAAACTTGGCCAACGCAACTGTTGCAAAGACATCTTAGCATCTTGCAAGATGCCATCAGAAAGGGAATCGCTGATTCTGACTCTGATGCTCGCTCACATGCAAGATCGTAAGTACTATACATTCAATTCTTTCCTTGTAATTGTTACGTAACAATCACACATTTTATTAATGCAAATTATTCCCTTTAACTAATAAGTGGAATTGCAATTCAGTAGAATAATCGTTAAAAAAAAATGATATTGAAAAAGAACGTATAAAGATTATAAGTACATGTACTTTTAATGAAAAAGACATCATGTTATTATAATAATATTTGTAAACATGGAATGTATTTTTGATTATAGAAAAAATTGATAATCAAGCAGGTTAAAACCTCTTTTATATCATTACTCCCTACATTTTTTTTCTTATATTCAGATACCGACATACAAATATTAAACAAATCAAAATTATTCATCCATATTAAAATAAAGAACCAGCGTTCTAAGAGTGTATTTATTTAAATTCATTTTACTTAGCTAATGAATTAAAATATTTTTACAGATCATTTTGGGCATTCAAAAAACACTTCCCCGAGTATGCGGACGCTTTGCTGAACAGTCTCGATTCAACTTACAAAAGATCACTGATGTCCTTCAGTAATAGTGGAAGCGTTAACAGCTTAAACATCGTATCAAAAGCTTCGTCGAATGTCAGTCCAAGATCATCGAGATCAGCGCTCAGTGCAGCAGGTTGGTTTCACCCGTGATCATCGCTTCATCGCTTTTTACCCTCCACCTGTCCCCCACTGTCCATCCTCATTTAGCAACAACATGGGAACTTATGTTAAATAATGTGAAATTATGTCGTTCTTATTGCGACTGTATAACATTGACTGAAGAAATGCGTTTGTCGATCTTTTTCCATGCTGCTTTGTGGCGTTACGTTTCACATACGAAGGTAGTACGGAAAACTTGCATCATACTCAGGGCCATCCGCATGGCCCGCTCAGACGTACTCCGTCCTTACCACGTTCTTATCGACAATCTGGAATTCCTATTCTGCAAAGACCCACAGATAATCATTGTAATTGCTTCAACTGTTTTTACAATTTTGTCGTTGTTCCCCCTTTTCCCATTTTCTTCATAATCACACGCACATTTTTCACCTCATTTTTCATTCTGTTTAAATTAAGGTAGTTCTACTGAAAAGCTTATTGAATGATATAAGTAAAAATTTTACAAATTAGATATTAATTTTGAATATATATAGATAAATGTAGAAGATAATAATTTTTAATAAAAAAAATCGAAGAATCATATACAAATTTATAATGTAAATATTAACAGGTATAAATATATTATATATTACCTTATTGGTGATACGTTTGAATATATTGAAATTTCAGAAATTTGAAAATTATTAAGGTAACATTTGATAGATTAATAAATGTTTATTTATATTGGAAATATTGTAGGTCACGCAATAAGTTGTAAATATTAAATGATTTTGTAAATAGTTGTTAAATTGCATAAAATTCTGACAGTTAAAAGTCAAGTTTCTGAATGTTTCCAGTTCTAAATTTTTACGTGTTACTGAAAAAAAAATTTGAATGTCATTAATATTATTGTTAAAGTGACTAATTCTACTTTAGGAAAAACATTAATAAAATGAACAATATAAATAAGCAGTACTTGTAAACATTTTTAAGAACATTATGTATTTAAATAATAACAAACATAATTTTTCTTTTGAAAGCGTTTTAATTTTCATTCTTGGGATTATCTCTGAAAGACTCTTTTGTCTTTTTTATTTTAATGTCGCGTTTAACTATCTTTGTCTTTCTTTTGATAAGTTCTTGTGCTTTTGTACTGATAATAGGTTAACATGGAATATTGATGAAGAATAAAGAAATTTAAACAAAGATCAGAAATTGTATTGAAGCAAAAACTGATAATACAACTAAATAGTATTGAAGCTTTTTAATTTTAATAAATGATTTATTGATTGATTGAACATAATTTATAATTTTAAGAAATGATAAACTTTTATACCAATAAGAGGATATGCCAGTCAAAAATTGCAACTTTAATATTTATTATACAATTTTAATAATAATACGACTACTGAGGATAGAACGACCTTAACAATATCATATATTTTTTGATCATGGAATTTTATTTTATCATTATGAAATAATTAGAAAGTTTTTTTGTCTCTCTTCTTTTGATTATTAGACATTACAAATTATACAAAGTATGTAGTAAACGTATTATTTAACAAGCTTCACGGTCTCAATTTGATGATAACATGTTAATTCAATAAAATTATAATTTTTTGTTAAATTTATTGAAATGTAGTGCATTATTTCCATGTTTTTGTTTTGTTCATACACATTTGTTTTAATCACGTATTAAAAACTTTGTTTATGATATATACTGATGTATCAAGTCACAGCTCATGCAATATTCATTATTCATTTCCACACTTTCGCTAAATTTAATGGCATTAATCCTTCAAGCTGTTTAATATATCAGAATATAGTGCAATAAATTATTGAAATAATCAATTTTCACTTGTAAAGATCGAGTCACGCCAGGGCCTAGGTCAACGAGTGCCATAGATCTTCATGCGGCCCAAAGAGCGAAGGCAAGGATAGTTTACGCGCAAATGAACCGACAAAAAGCTACCCTACGTAAGTTTCCTATACATTATGTTTATATATATTCGATTATTTTATTAATGTTTATATTTATAGTTTGTATCTAAAATAATTTGTATGGAAATATTAGTTGCTTAAATTAAGCGATATGCTTATATTTTAATACAATTTAATAATTTATGAAAACATTTTATTGCTAACGGAAGATAACGATCATAGTCAGTATAATAGGCAAGGTATGATAAAGTAAATGTTTTTTTATCATTTTATATTGATGTTTCTTCAAATGATTTTTTGCATTATGATTTGTATTATAATTAATTGTACGTATATATTTTTTTAACTTCGTAGCCCGTGTCAACAAATCACCAGATGTGATGGCTAGTCCAGAGAGATGTGCGAGAACTAGGACCAAAGTATCCGGAGTGTCTCAATCTCAACGTAAGTTTTAATTCATAAATTTTAGCATTGAAGTATATTTACGAAATAATATGTTTCTCAGTGACAATATTTATTATTATATTTATAACATAATTTTTAATTTATAGATATTTTAAAAATCATTTTAGCATTGAAAAACGTAAGAAAAACAATTAAAATTTTTATAATATTAACTGAGAAGTCCTTCGATTACCTCTGTCGGTTTACCTATATCTAGGGAAATAAACAATTTAATAAATATAATTATATTCCAATTTAACGCAACAGCAAGCAGTAGATCTGGATCACCATGTTCGAGGACAAATTATGCAACATACAATAGAGACGGGGAATCTTTAGTGTCACGACAGAGGAGGTTCTCAGGACAGGGCATTAAGAGTACTGGAAATAGTCGGGATCCTAGTCCTTCACGATTCGGTTGTTTCGACCGAAGTTTCGGTAGCAAATCACGGTCAGATACTCTCAGTTTCCCATATTTATTTTTTAATACAGTATGTATTTATTTACTTTCGGCCTTTCTGGCCCAGAAACGGACTTGGTTTACATCTAGTACTTATCTATCCATCCACACATTGACATACCATTCCGCATATTCTGTTTTATCACAGTTTATTAACAGTCTTACAATATCACAGCCATGTTACCTTACACTGTATCCTTTCTTTTCGCTTATTCTACTTGTTTTTGCTTCCTACTTCCCTCCCTGTTCATTCACTCCGGCGTCCCCTCTCCTGTCGTTATCCTCCCCCCTTGATCTCTATTTCCATTTTTTCTCGCCTCTAATTCTTTCATAATTCTCCTGAACGCT
>JABFPN010001506.1:0-28582 GCA_022817305.1 Leptoteleia sp. ZL-2020 | reverse complement strand
TGGATTCATGCATCGATGCATGCATCTTGGTTAGAAAATTACAATTTAGGTTGGCAAGTATGTACAAATAAGAAGAGCGATGCATGCATCGATGCATGAATCCAGCTTGTTCCGTAAGCAACCTAATTCATTGATAGGAATTTGGCGCGAAACGCTTTAAAATTGGAATGTAGTTGTCATTCTCATATTTTATTGTTTTATCGATATAAAAAATTAATTTAATTTGTAAAATTCATTAATCTTTTGTTTTTAAATTAATTTTTTACGTCGATAAAACAATAAAATATGAGAATGACAACTACGTTCCAATTTCAAAGCGTTTCGCGCCAAATTCCTACCAGTGAACTAGTCTCTGTTCCTTGTCGCAAACTTATCAATTGGAAAACCCATTTCTAAAAGTTACCTCGTATTTGAAAACCACAAATGAATTTAATGATATTCTCCCAATGCCATATATTTGACGTACATTGACCGATTTTTAATTCTTGTCGTTTGAACAATTATAAATAAAAAGACACTAACTCCGTGAATACAGCACTGATACTTCATCTTGTTATAGCTGTAATGAAATGCGTTCCGAAACACAGAATTGCGCGCGCGATCATCGTAAGCACCCGTATTTTAATTAAAGAAATTGTTCAATATCGAATACGCCAACATTATGGAGACAGGGAAATCTATAAGCAGTGCTTCACATATTCGTTATAGTATTTATAGAAAGAAAAGGATAGAAAATTCGTATATATCGAAGCACTTCTGAAGTATAGCGTTTTCCAACTTGATGAATTTCTGAACTTGACTATAACACATAATCCGATATGGTCTAGTGGCTAGGATATCTGGCTCTCACCCAGAAGGCTCGGGTTCGATTCCCGGTATCGGAAATTTTTTTTTATTCTGCTATTGCAACTCTTGTGGAAATAAATTTGTGCAAACGTCTATAAAAATTGGGCATAACGTTTTAATAATTGTTTTATATATGAATACCGTTTGGTAATACTGTCTTATTTATTTAATATAAACTATTTATCTTTTAATTTATACTTATTTATAAAAAATGTTACAATTCATAGAATTCACATCAACTTATTGTTAATTACATTAATACAATTTATATTAAATAAAACACCTGAGGCCTTAAGTATATTTTTATATGAATAATTATTTGAATTGTGTTAATAAAAATACCAATTTATAAATTAAAACCATAAAATTAATGCAAAATTGTTCTTAAAAAAGTCATCAAAATTTATTTTATACTGCTTAATCAATTAATCTAACGTTATCTTGTTAAATTTTCTCGTAATTATTCGAGTCATAGTGTAACGTGAATTTGAATTTTGCGCCACGTCAATTCAGCAATTCATCATTCTGTTGATGTCATCATGGATGACCAACTTCACGTCAAATGATACTACAGGATCGTGTGCTACGTGTATATTATTATTTTCGTAACGTAACTTATAAAACTTAATACGTATAGAAAAATGGACGTAAACAGTGGCGATTGTCCGGAACCTTCCGTTAGAAATGTCATAGCGCAACATTCCTTGAAATGGATTTTCGTTGGTGGAAAAGGCGGGGTTGGCAAAACGACATGCAGGTCAAAACACAGCCTCATTCAATGTTGTTTTTATCAGTGTTGATTTTCTCTTTTCCTTATTTAGCTATCCATAAATAAATCTATGTGTGTCATTATTTTATTTCTTTATCCACATATTTAAATAAAATATTGAACAATTTTAATTATTTTGTTTCTACTTTATTAAAATTGTACTACATAAGTATTATTTTTTCAAGCTATAAATTTAGATATGGATACATAATTATCCCATCAAAAAATTGTAAATTTACTGTTATGCGTTTTAATAAGCATGTTCATTTTTTGTAAACTTAGTTGAAATAATAATTTTATAAATATGCACTTGTTTATGTAGAATGGAGAACCCTTGTGGGTAAAAATGTTAAAAAATGCTGAAAATTCCCAATATTAGCAGTTATTAAGTATTTTTCATCATTTACCAATATTGTTCAGCATTTTTTTTCCACAAAGGGAGTTACATTTAATTATTAATTAGTGTTATTGTCATTGTATTTATAGTTGTTCATTGGCAGTACAATTAGCAAAAGTTCGAGAAACTGTATTAATTATATCAACTGATCCTGCTCACAATATTTCTGATGCATTCGATCAGAAATTTAGCAAAGTTCCAACAAAAGTTAAAGGCTTTAACAACTTATATGCCATGGAAATTGATCCAAATGTAGGTGTGACTGAGCTGCCTGAAGAGTATTTTGACAATGAATCAGGTTTGCTTCATTTCTTATTAATACAACATATCATATAAATAGTTTTTAAAAAAATGCAATTATTTTATGGGACTGAAGAATAAGATATTTTTAGAATGCAAAATATTGACAAATTTAAGTTTATTCTGTATTTAATTGTCTTCTTATGACCTTCAAAATATAAATGAATGTTAGTAATGTTACTACTGTTAGTATATTATTAATTTACCTAATTGCATGTAAACAAATAATATTTGTCTATATTTTAAATTTAAAAACGATTTATTATTCAATCCCATAGTTATTTTATACATATTTTTGTATAAATATTCTTATTAATTCATTAACTGAATAGTTTTTCATGGGAATAGTCATGAGAATAGGTAATATGATAATAAATCATGGCCATGTAGTATAAAATCTTGTTAAATTCTTTAATATATATTTATTTTATATGTATGCATTAATTAATTTGCATAATATTTATATACATTTAAATATATGAGAATTATAATATATTAATTATATCCACATTTATGTTAGTTGCTGGAGGAGAAGCTGTAAGATTGAGTAAAAGTATTATGCAGGAAATAGTGGGAGCTTTTCCTGGAATAGATGAAGCTATGAGTTATGCTGAAGTTATGAAGTAAGCATTTTAATATAATTATTATACATTGGAAAAATATAATTATGATAATAAAATCTTTTTTTTTATCTATACAAATAATGTAATATGTTTGGGATGATGTTTACTTTAGTTTCTATTTATTTTCATATGATATACTTGTCAATATAAAAATGAATACTTTATAATTTCAAAAATCAATTATATACTGTTTCTGTAATTATTTTAAGTATTGATTTGATCCAATCTAATATGACATTGTTGAGCAATCTAATTTATATTTTACTCTTATGCTTCTAACTGGATTAGATATTGGTTTGGTAAAATTATTGTTAGATTGTCTGGTTTAATAACATATATTTCACTTAATATTATAATTGTTGAAAAGCTGCATTTTTAAAAAATATGTTTTAAAATTATATTAATATGAAATAAATAAAAGAAATCATGTACTTTTTGCAAAAAACTACTGAATTTCGTGTTTGAATGTAATTTACAATATGTTTGATTATTATTTCATTTAGATAATATTATTTTATAATTAATATTTTATAAAGATATATGTTAAACGTATTCAGAAAAGTTTGTTAAATATTGTAGACTTGTAAAAGGGATGAATTTCTCAGTTGTTGTATTTGACACTGCTCCAACTGGCCACACATTACGATTGTTGTCTTTCCCACAAGTAGTAGAAAAAGGTCTTGGAAAGTTGATGAGATTGAAAATGAAGATTAGTCCTTTCATAACACAGGTACGAGTAGATGCATAAAATAAATGTAATTTTTATTTTATTATAATAAAATGTTATTTAGAAAAATTAAAATCAAACAATAAATAATTTAAAGAAGACTTATTCTTTTACAGTGATTATTACTTCTTATATTCTTTATTACTTAAATATTTTATATAAGTAAATTAAAGTATTACTACTTTTGGTTTACAGATAACCAACTTACTAGGAATAACTGATTTCAACGTAGACTCTTTTTCAAGCAAAATTGAAGAAATGCTTGCAATCATACGCCAAGTCAATGAACAATTTCGCGATCCATCTCAGACTACATTTGTCTGCGTATGTATAGCGGAATTTTTGTCTCTTTACGAAACGGAAAGACTGGTCCAAGAATTAACCAAATGCAACATTGATACGCATAACATTATCGTCAATCAGTTGCTCTATGTTAATGAGAATGAATCACCTTGCAGACTTTGTCTTGCAAGAAAGAAAGTTCAGCAAAAATATATGGATCAAGTAAGTTATATATACATATATTACATTAATTTCAATATTATAATTAATATATAAAATAAAAGATTTGGTATCTATAAATAAATTGATTCAACATTAATTTTATAAATAAAAAATGGAAATGTGTAATAAATGGGGGAACATTTTTTAAAGTTTGAATTATTTGCAAAAATTATTGTACAATAGTATAGTTTTTAATAATATTGATATATTTAAAAACTTTTTAAAAATTACTTATAATTATAATAAGTATTTTTCATCAATGTTTAAAAAAAATAAATATAGTATATATTGAATACTTGAAATTATTATTTTGCAGATCGATGATCTGTACGAAGATTTCCATGTAACTAAATTGCCGCTTCTGGAAAGGGAACTTCGCGGTGTTCAACAAATCAAAGATTTCTCGGAAAATCTTATCAAACCTTACAAGCCCTAACACGAACTGGAGTGCATTGGAGTCGATAACAAAATCCTTTCTTGCTTTTAATTTTCCCTTTTTTTATATTATAACGGTGTCTGCGATTACTTGTAAAATTTCATTCGTCTTATATTTTGTAATTAATTCTGCGCGAATGAATTAATTATTATATAGGAAAAACACATCGACGTAACTGAGGCGTAGAATAAAGATTTCGAAATATATTTACCTTGTTCGTATTTTTACCGCTTCTCGTCAATTATCCACTCATTGCTGTCGTTAAGAAGACAGTTTTCAGCTGAATAAATTAGCAAATCGTTAGAAATTATTAAGATTTCATATGTTCATAATTTGACTTTTGAACCATTTAGGATATAGGAACTATTTTGCATACTTGTTGCTATGTGTGAGCAATTATAATATATTGCTACTATATATCATGTCAACAACAGCAACAACAACAACAATAATAATAATAATAATAATAATGTATATAAGATGTTAGATGTTAGATAGCGTTTCGTTTCTTGGTTACACTGAAACTCATCAGTAAGGCTAGTGTAACCAATGCCGTATACGCTATGAATTCTTTTAAGAGGATGTAGTGTATATATGCTATTTGAACATCATCTCAGTAGTGGAAAAAATGAAAATACAATTAACAACACCATCTACTATGAGATTTTGATATCATCGTCTTGAATTCAAATTATTTGTTTTGATTATAAGTACACCACATCCTCTTGAAAGAATTCATAGCGTATAAGGCATTGGTTACACTAGCCTTACTGGTGAGTTTCAGTATAACCAAGAAACGAAACGCTATCTAACATCTACCATCTTATATATGGTATTATTACTATTATTATTATTATTGTTGATATGATATATAGTAGCAATACATTATAATTGCTCACACATAGCATTCCATTCTGCTTTTTGACACTTGAACAAAAAATATCGGACGTTAAATAGAATAAGTCATAGAAATAATTAAGTGTCGTTAAAAATTTATATGATATACTATAATCTTTTAAGTTATACTTTAACGTTTTATGCTTAAAAAGTTTATGGGAATACCACAAGAAAAATGTTCAAACTTGTTAACACCAGTAATGAGTGATTAAATTGATTATACTACTGAACGATCAAAGGGACTAAGGTTTATTGTATTTATTGCAGTTGAATTTTTTACATTTAGTTATTTGCATCAAATATGTTTATTAATAAGCTCATAATCGATTACAAAGTTACACAAATTGCATAGATACGTTTATTTGATGTATTAAGAAGCACTTTTTTGTCATTTCCTGGTAGTAATTTACTCCTCCGCGCCAATAGTATCTTTCCTCAGAATCTGACTTCTCACGATTTCCTCAGGTTCGCGATATTTGGAAGATTGATTTCTTAAAAATAAATTTAATGTTACTATTTAAAAATAAAGTACTGTATAAACATAAGTATAAGATAAATCAAAAGAAGAAACTAACTCTAATTAAACTGAAGCATCATGAATTATATTAGAAATATACATTATTTATATGCTTCAGAAGGTTTATTTTTGACGAAAAGCAAGTTATGTAATTGCGTCATTTCTCTGTTAGACCTTTCATCAAACAAGCATAAGCGATAAAAAAAAATAGCAAAATCGAAAGAAAATTTTAATCAAATGATAAGCTGTGCCTCTCACGCAAGATCAAAGTTCGGTTAAATAAGTTATTCGAACGCCTGCTTGAGCTTATCGACGTTTATGATGGAGGTCGAATGACGTACGAAAATAACCGTTGTATCATTAACACGATTTTTTTCCAGCAGACAAAAATGTCCCATGTAAAAATCGACATATATATTGCGAATATGTTACATATATGCGGTGTATATGGAGCATAAACATATATGTCCCATATATAAATTTTTACCTGGGGTACGAAAACTACATTGATATAGTTAGTATAAAATGAAATGTTAGCAGCAGGTGAAAAACACTATTTTATATACTTGTTGATTACTTTCGCACGATTTGCGGTTTGAAATCCTTCTTGGTTGCCTGCAATAACTCGTGGGCATAATGATCCAACCTTTGAGTTAACTGTAAAATAAGGAATAAAATTAAATTTATTTTCCTTCAATTGGAAATGTTGTTATTTTATATGCGATTAAATGTTTTCATATTAATAGTAAAAATAAGCTACATTGATATGGAATATTGACCTTGAGTCCCCAGATATCCTTGGCTTGACGACACAGGTTAAGATCTAATTCAGTTACAAGAAGTCCGTCACGATTTCTGCACAGCCCTGGAGTTCTGGTACCATCAGGTGCAGCAACGTAACTAGAGCCAAAGAAGTGACCAAATTGTTTATGAGCTGGACCACCATCTCCCGAGGTAAAATCATTGACGTGTTCTTCAGTTCCAACACGGTTCATGCTGCAGGTGTAGTAATTATTCGCTAAAGCAGCGCATCTACCTTGAATGTTCCAGAGGGATTCTTCTACCGTATCTATTGCAGCAGATGGACAAAAGACGATCTAAAATAACGCAAAGTTTAATGTAAGGAAATTTACATAAGAGATTTTATAGAGATTCCATTTAGATATAACTGAAGAATGAATTTTTTTTAAAATTGGTGGAATATAAACAATAATATTATCTATTTATATGCGAAGGATATAAAAATGGATGTAATTACAAAACGATAACAAAGTTGGTTTACACTTTGTACTTTGAAAAAGTTTCATTTTACAGTACCATTACACTTAGAACTTCTATGGCAATTTCATTTACAAATTTATGATACATTTAATGTTACAATATTTCAGAAATTTACCTCAGCTCCATTAATGCCATGCATGTACCAATTCAATGGATGATAACGTCCGTAACACAATACGATACCAATTTTTCCAAAAGCTGTCTCAAAAACTGGATGACCCAAGTTGCCGGATTCAAAGTACATGGACTCATTGTAATAAACGCGAGGAATGTGGTTTTTGCGATGTTTGCCAAGCACCTTGCCATCAGCATCTATGATTACTGCGGTATTCCACAAAGCATCGCCATTGACAGTGTCTCTTTCAAGAATAGGATTAATAATAACCATGTTGTGTTTCTGGGCGATTTTAGATAGGAAAGTGGTCGTTGGTCCAGTTTCAGGATCTTCGGCAAATTCACACCATGGATACTTCTCTCTCGTAGGAAAGATAAAAGGCATGGCTGGATAAAAGTAAATTTTATTGGATTGTTAAGATGCTATAAGATAAAATTGATTGTTTAAGAAAACTTACACCAAATTTCCTGGAAACAAATGATATTGACTTTGCAAGCGGCAGCATGTTCTACGTAATTAGAAATCTTCTGGTAAATAGCTTCTCTTTGTTCCTGGATTGGGCGAGAAGTTGGCAAAACTATGGAATTTTGGATTAAACCAACTCGGACAAGTCTCGCTGGTCTCAGCTGTTCTCTAATAGCTCCGGCCAGTTTGTATCCTTTGACCTCAAGATCTCCGTTTTTTTCGTAGCGAGGTAATTTCAAAACTCTGTTATATATTAAAAATGCATTATATTTTAGAATATAGAAAAACTATAAATTTTCATTAAATATTACTCTTATATACACTGCATTGAAACATACTTTTATTTTGTTTACTTATTACAAATTATCATGTATGTATGGTCAGTTGGTACATAAGTAAAACATAGCGATATAAAACTATTACTCTGTTTACAGTTTTGAATGAATGTTATAAGTTGATAACTTAACATTATCATTTTAATACATACACTTTGTACGAAAAACATATTGCCTTCATAAAGCAAGTTACAAAGTTTAAGTTTTCTTATTAATTTATCCTTTTGTTAATTGTTTTGTTAATGGCTGTTAATTTCCTTTGACCATGAGGAACAAGTTGTTGCTATACATGGTCACAGATAATTGACAGTTGTTAATTAAATTATTCTAGGTAGTCATACATGAATTATTTATCACAGTATTATTCATGGTATTCGAATTAATTGACAACTAATTTATGATTCAAAAATTCTGACTAACAGTTTGAACAGTAGTTATCACTAAGTATTAATTTCTGGATAGCATTTGATTTATCAAATATATTTTATAAATAGTATGATAATACAGATTACATTTGTATTAGTTGGTATACAAAGTAGTAGATGAAGTAAATTTATATAATCAATATAAAAATTTATCATATAAGCGTAGTTAAAAGTTAACAATATTTGTGTATAAATTTTGTAAAATATTTAATTACGATTTAATTATGTTTTTATCTTACTCAGGTTCGCGACCATAGAGAAGAACTTTCATTTGGCGTAATTCGGAATCAGGCAAATGTTTCTCAATAATTTCTTCAATGGTATGCTTCTCCATGGTGGTGGATTTTTTGGACCCCTTTATCGACGCCACGGTTTTAATATGGAAATCTGACGGTGTAAGTAGATTGCCGGACAGATGTAGACTGAATGAACGAACGATTTCTGCCTTAATATAATCTAGATCCCACTCATAATATGGAATTTGACTTTATGCAACAGCGACGTAAGATATCGACACCTCATATGAATAAATTATTTAAATTTTGCAATGCTGAAATGTAGCTGGGTTAAATTTTGACATGTTATTAAGATTTTGTTTACATTTATTTGATATTTGAAAACTATAATATTTAATACTATCTATTTAATACTATCCAATCCTTTAATAATTATCCAATAAAAAGGTTGTTGGATAACGATTTTCGAATTCCAGATTATTGCATTTTTATTGATTAAATATAGTTTTATTTTATTTTTTATGAATTCATATACATTGATATACTATATTATTTAATAAATTATCTCTGCAAAAAAGGCTTATGTGTATAATATTAAAGAGATTTTATAAAATAGTATATATGTAAAATTACATGACAATTTATTATGCAAAAGTTATTCCACATTAATGTATACATTGTGCAGGGAATAACGTGTTGTTCTATGCGAGGCGTGGAATAAAAATTTCGAAATACATTTACCTTGATTGCTTTTCTGCATTCTTTTAATTGCCTTTATTAAGGTATAAGAATAAGAAGTAGAAAAAAATGAACGATATAATCAGCAGTTTTTTTTGTGTTTGCTACAATTATATTTCCATTTTTTGTTTGCATTAAATTGATTTATTAAATAGAACGTAAATCATTACATTGTCAATGTAATTAAACAATTTTTTTATAACAGACTAATGCGACGTCTCATTCTTCGGCACCAACGTTATCTTTCCTCAGATTTCCTTCAGAATTATGTTGCTTGGGTGTTTGGTTTCTTAAAAACACAATGATTTATTATTAAATATTGTAATTTAAATGTTCTTATTAGTATAATAATAAAAACAGGAATATCCCTAGTAAAAATGAAACATATATGGACATTACTTTAATATACAAGTTAACAAGTTAAACTGAACAATAGGGTGGTGGTAATATAAGATTAGAATGAATGTAGAAATAGAAGTTTCGCTTAACAGTGAAATAAAAACTGGAGAAATATCAATTATTTGTAAAATGTAAATAGATTATATTTACATTACATAGAACCGCGAGGCCGCGGTATGACAAGAAATTTTCTTATGCTCTAATTAATCATATAGGTTGTTGTTCTTGGTTTATTAAATGAGTTTACAACTTTTTTATCAGGAATTTTATATGCATACATTTTATATTAATTTTAATAATTTTAGAGTCACCTTGTAATATACAACTATGACAATATAAGCTTTGTCATATATCAACCATGTATATTCATATATAGCTATATAGATACACATGGTTAATATGTCATGGACCATATATGCTTCATTTTTACCAGGGATGTTATAAGAATTAATATTACGACTTAAATGTTAATATCATTATGTACAATGATCCATATTAATAATTGTTTTAGTTTAAATATTAAATTTATTTTTGTTGTTAATTTTAAGGATGGTTAATAATAACGCGTACTATAAAAAGTGTAACATCGAAAGAAAATTGCAATCGAATGATAAGTTTCTCTCGCGCAAGATCAAAGTTCGGTCAAATGTGAAGTCTATCGGACGCGGTCTTATCTTTGTCTATGATGGAGGTCAAGTGATGAAAGTAAGTAGCTGGCGTATCAGCAACAGGATTTATTCATAGTGAAGACAAGTTTATAAAAGTACAATGATCTATTTAGTGCAAAGTGAATATTCCTCTGTTAATGATACACATTTTATGTATTTCTTGTATTTCATGATTACTTTCGCACGATTTGAGGCTTGAAGTCCTTTTTGGTTGCCTGGAGAAGCTCCTGAGCATAGTGATCCAATCTTTGGGTCATCTGCGAAAGATATTTCTTTTTATTTATTTTGTTATTTTACTAAGAAAATTTTTAAGGTATTTTCATATATTGTGGGAGAAGTGTTAAATGTAATTTGTATATCTTACAATAGTAACCACACCTGTAGAACCATAGTTTTATGCGATACTAATATATCACACATCGGTAACATTGAAGTGTATAATTTATGATTTTAAGAAGCATGTAATCATGGTGGTTCAACGTATGAAAATAATGATTCGAAATTTATTTGTTACTGTAACATCTTTAGGTCCCGGGTTAATTAAACTGATGAAAAAAATGAATGAATAATAATAGTCTTTTAAGGACCATTACAAAAGTTATAAAAAAATATGCTAATTGTTGATTTTAATTACTTTCATAAAAAACAATAATATTGTTAGTAAACTGGTCATATAGTTGAACAAATTTAAAAGTTACTATCTTAAGTTAGCAAAACGTATTAGTTTGTATATAATTAATGTTTGAAAGTTTTTATGAGTTGTTAAAATGCTGATACTTGTTACTAATTTGAGGTAAGTTATTAATTTTCTTAATTATTTCAAGTATAATATTAATATTTTCTCTCTGTGTAATATAATGAGACTTATATTCTATTGAATTTTAGAAGAGAGCATGTCTAACCCTGAATCCCCAATTATCCTTGGCTTGGCGACACAAGTTCAGGTCGAGTTCAGTTACAAGGAGTCCGTCACGGTTTCTAGAGAGTCCTGGGGTTCTAGTGCCATCTGGTGAGGCAACGTAACTCGATCCGAAAAAGTGGCCGAAATCTTTATGGGCTGCTTGACCATCTCCCAACGTAAATTCGTGGCAGTGTTCTTCAGTTCCAATGCGATTTATGTTGCAAGTATAATAATTGCTGGCAACCGCAGCACATCTACCTTGAATACTCCAAAGCGATTCTTCGATATCACCGATTGCGGCTGAGGGACAGAACACGATCTGAAATATTAGAAGATTTTGAGTTAAAGAGAATATTATTATATAGTTGCTAGCTTAGCTACCAACTTGAAACCACTTTTTTGAGCTGCGTACGATAGTTTCTTCACCGTGAGAATGAATGTTTAAAATTTTTATAGCTAACGAACTTATTTGTATTTGTAGCAGCACAATATAAACGAATTTTAGACTTACTTCAGCACCATTGATTCCTTGTATGTACCAATTCAAGGGATGCAGACGTCCATAGCAAACAACGACCCCAATTTTGCCATAAGCAGTTTCAAAGACCGGATGTCCCAAGTTTCCGGATTCATAGTACATTGATTCGTTGTAACACATACGAGGGATGTGATTCTTGCGATGCTTGCCAATAACTTTCCCATCCACATCTATTATCACTGTAGTATTCCACAAAGTTTCGCCGTTGGCGCTGTCTCTTTCCAATATCGGGTTGACAATAACGATGTTGTGTTGTTGAGCAAGTTTAGACAAGAAGGTAGTCGTGGGGCCATTCTCAGCATCCTCAGCAAATTCGCACCACGGGTACTTTTCTCGTGTGCAGAAAATAAATGGCATAGCTAGATTGTAATTTATTAAATTAATTTCTATTTTATAATATATTTAAACGAAGTTGATATTTTATAATATATATAAAGGAAGTTGAATAGAATCCTAACTAGACGTGATAATTCAACTTTTAGTTAAAATCTTTTTTCATAAAGTCAACAAAATGTTAGCTGGCTAAAATTTTAACAACTGATGTTTCACCTTAATAGAGTTACATTGGAAGCACTTACTCCAAATTTCTTGCAAACAAAGAATGTTGACTTTGCAGGTAACGGCATGTTCAATGTAAGAAGAGATTTTCTGGTACAGGGCTTCCCTTTGCTCTTGAATTGGACGATTAGTTGGTAGAACTATTGAATTTTGAATCATCCCTACGCGAACAATTCTTGGGGGTCTAAGTTGTTCTTTGAGAGCTCCGGCTAGTTTATACCCCTTAACTTCAAGGTCACCGCCTTTTTCATAACGGGGTAGTTTTAGGATTCTGTTATAAATTGCAATAAAATTCATTATTATTTAATAGCGAGTAAATTACATTTTTTATACATTTGTGATATCCGTAATTATTTATAAATATAAAATTGAAATCTTACTCAGGTTCGCGACCATACATAAGTAACCTGGCCTGGCGAAGTTCGGAATCGGACACATTTTTCTCAACAATTTCATCCATTGTGTGCTTATCCATATTCGTAGATTTGTTGGTACCTTTTAACGACGCCACAGCTTATTGTAGTTGAATCTGACGATGCTAATTGATTGCCGGTCAGATGTGTACTGAAAGAGCGAATGACTTCCTCCTTAATATAATCCAGATCCCACTCGTAATATGCAATTTGACTTTGTTCGACAGCAGTAACAAAGATATAATCACATCGCGATTGGGACGAACGTGCCTTCTCGTCTTCTTTTATAAATTTTCCGAAAGTACTCCCAACAGTGAGATAATCAAAATGTTTCCTAATGAAAGGTGAAGTGAGGAAAAACTTGCGGTTTTCTTCAATATTTTATTTCCATAACAAATATCAATAACAAATGTAAGTATATATACTTTACTTTTACGAATAAAATTTATTAATACTTATTTTCATAAATTCTTTTAACTGATAATTAATTTTTTTTATGTATTTGTATACGATTAAATAATATTAATTGTTTTAATTAGCAAAATTAATTTGCAAAACATGTATCTTATCTACTGAAAAGACTGATTTGATCTGTCTTTTATTAATAATATTCCTGCAGAATATTGACATTGACGTTTATCGAGCGTTTATCGAAATATAGATCGATCTGCACTTCAGTAGCATTTAGTCGATAATTTTGATATAACTGATATCTCGTGTTATTATTAATCAATTATTTAAATAAATACGAAAACACGAAAACAAAATTAGCAACTTTGAGTGGTTTGATAATATTCGATATTCCTCGATATTATCCAAGAATGTTAATGTACACTGAGAAAAATAATGAAAAATAATTATTTTTTTCTGGAGCCGGACATTAGAATATTTCTAGAATATTTCTAGAATATTTCTTTGATGTATTCAGAATAATTTTCAAAATGTATCTGATTCAACGTAATTTTATAATTATATCAAACTCGGGAGGCGATACTGTAAATCCATCGTGACCCAGCAGAGATGGTGCTTCTTGACCCGGCGGAAGTTCAAACTTGAATTTTTGAAGAAGGCACGAGGTTATGAAAAATAAATTAACTTTTGCCAAATTTTCTCCGAGACATTTTCGTCGACCTGCAAAATATTTCAGTAGTGCTAAAAGTTGTTTTAACATAGAAATTATTCTTCTCTCAAGTGAATAAAGTAATCATTTAAAGTTAATTCTAATTCAACAGATGATTTGCATTCGATTTGAGAGAGATAAAAGTTTCTTTAGAAATTTGGAAATATAATCTTTTAATTCCGCACTGATTCTTAAGAAGTAGAATTGAAAAATGTTAATGACCTAAGCCGAAGGAAATTATCCAAGGATCCTCAACAAATTGTCCATTTTCATCAATGAATCTTTCCGGACGAAAAACTTCGGGATCCCCCCAGTGTTCTTTATCCATATGAACACTCAGTAAATTAGCTAAGACACTGTAGTCTTTTTTGATTTCATATCCCATTAAAGTGGAATCCTCCATCATTCTGTGCGGGATCGTTGTTGGAGTAACGTTTGCCAAACGTGTAACTTCTGTGATAGTTGCATTTAAGTATGGCAACCTGAAAATATTGTCGTTGTTATTGCTAATCATATAGATTTATTGTCTATGGGATTTATAAATGCTCCAGTTGTTCACACAATTTATGCTTGTTTATTTTTATTTCATGCTAACGAATCAATTGTGTTACTTGTTTCTCATTTCAAGTGTTGGGAAAGAATGTCCAATAACATGATCGAGTTCGGCATGTACTTTTTTTTGTACTTCTGGATTACAAATTAAATATGCGATGATGAAGCCAATACTATTGTTCGTAGTTTCGAGGCCAGCAGCAAAAACATCTTTTAATAAACCGATTAGCTGAGGTTCTATAAATAAAGGAATTTTAAATAGTATGAATATAATTTATTATTAAAATGTAAGTTGTAATATTCATCAAATTTTTGTACAAGAATCTTAAATTCAATTCTTACGAGATAAAATTGTAAACTTTATTATCAAAGATTGTGTAAAAAAGTTATTTTATTTATAACAAAGATTAATTGTGAGGATTTATAGATGTGATAATACGCGAGCTTAAAATTTTAGTGTTAAGAGTTAATTAAACAACACTACTCAAGGTACAATACAGATACAATATAAAAATAATTTAATAAGATTATTGATAACTTTAAGCAAGGCATTAAGATTTTATATGTTCTTTAAATAAGAACTTCATACTAAGCATTATACAAGTTTAAAATTCGTTTAAAATTCATTTAAAATTCTATTAAATAAATCTTATAAAATAATACATATAAATTGAAGTAATCTTTTATACTTTTAAATGTTTTGCGTGAAAGAATTATTAAAAATTAATAGAAATATTTCATATTTTTCTTCTCAATTAATGATAGTTTTATTCATGATATATTATACCCAATTACTATATTAAATTATTTTAGCATGTCTACATTTAGTGCAGTTATACAGTGCACTCTCATAAAACTCACCATTGAAAGTTGAAGAATGATCCTCTTGTCTGGCGTCAATTTCTTCCAAATACATATCGATTAAATCACGCGTTCTCCCTTTGTTATCCAAATTTTTATGCTTCAATACTTCATTCTGTATAAATACAGTTAGGAACGTTTTACTTAGTTTATAATTTATATTTGGGTCTATTAGTTACAATATTATAATTTATAATATAATATTTTTCACCTTAAAGAAAGACCATATTTGCAAAGACACTTGAGTATGCATCGTGAAACCCGTTGCTCCTGGGATTATAAATCTCAAGAATGGAAAGAAATTGATTATTCCACCGGATACATTGGTACTTCTAATGTTTGCATTAGTTAGGTCTATTATCTCGTCAAGATTAGCGTTGTACTTTGTCAGGTCATATCTGGAAATTATTATAAATATAACAATACGATTTTTAGCAGGTTCGACCGAATTTTATATTAATTTTTTTACTTAAATTCACGATGGAGTTGAAGAAAGTAATTTTTATAAAGTGAAAAGAATTTTAACTCTGTAATGTTTACCTGTTTCCTGATATCAAACTCCATAAACTGTTCATAACAGCTACCGATGTAATATTATAGAAATTATTGAATTTGTTGTCTTCATTGACACTTTGTTCAATAACTTTAGTCAATGCAATGGCGTCTTCTCTTACCATGTCGTACAAAGTGTACTTCCCAAAACCTAAATTACGTAAAGATTTTAAAAGGAACCTGTGAAAATATTTAATTATCAATGATCAAAAACAGTTTGAAAATGCTGAAAAACTCCTAAAATTGGGACTTTCGACATTCTTCGACAGTTTATCAGAGTTTTTTTGTCCACAAGGGAAACGATTTTAACAATTGCTGATGTTTAAAGTTTTAAAGTACCTTCTTTGTTCAAACCAAGTATGACCATCAGTGAATAATATTCCTCGAATTATGCCCAAGGTTCTATTCTTGAACATGATACTATTGGGTCTGCCATCGAATTCTCGTGATGATAACATTTTGACTACAGCTTCCCGTCCTGAAACGATGATTAATGGTTGATCGAAACCCAATGTCAGGCCCACAACTGGCCCGTACATTTCTGCCAACTTCATCCATGTTCGACCGTAAAATTTGTTCTCTTTCAGTAACCGCTTTAAGTCTAAAATATTTCCGAGTATAGGTAGCCCCGCAGGTCCTTCAAATGAAATTGTTTCATTTTAATTTTAGGAAACAACATAATTAATCTTCATTAATAATGAATGAAATTGAAGAATGGAACGTTTTTTTTTTTTAATTTAATATATTAAAGGGTAATGTTGATGAACGAACAAAAAAAATAAAACAATAATCATAAATTAAAACAGTTTACATGTCAATAGAAAAAAATCATCAATTAACGAATTGATTGACTATTAAAATAGAATTTTAATGGTGCAATAGTCAGTTGTGTAAGTTTTCATCTTTTTATTTCGTCGGATAACAAGTAGATGTTAATTTCATCAACCAATTAAACTCGGCGCACAATTATATTCGCCCGTATTGGCAATAAGAAGCTGAACATTTATTCCATTTACATTTTTCAACGTATAATTGTCTATAATTTACAACTTTAAACGCATATTACTTTTCAGTTAAACGGAATTTATTTACCAGGTGGAAAATTTTTATTCCTTCTACGCCCGTTTAGAAACAAATTGAAAACGCATAAAAATATGCAACACCAAACGAGAAACCACATGTTTCCGAAATTAGTTCATCCACTAATGGCAACCTGAAGTTATTTTAATTCGACGTCATGACAGCCGATGAAAATTCTGCAAAAAGTTATATTAAATTTCTAAACCTAAATCCAATTATTATATCTCTAATTTTATTTTGGAGATTTACATTAAAAGTGTTTTTATTATCACGAGAGATACACGGAGAAAAATGTTTCTGCTAAATATATGTTGAAATTCATGTTGGAATTAGGAAAAAAAAACAGCACAACGAAAATTTATTAAATGGAAACTTAAAAACCTGTATTGTTAACAGTGTCACAATGTTGTTATTGTTTGGTTAGTCACCGCGCCAGTTTGTTTTGCTCAATGTTTATTATAACGCGCGTGTTTATGTTTACAAGCTGTGCACTTCTACGTTTCTTTCCGGACAAAAGTTTTTTAATACTGCACCAGTTTTTTTTTTTTTTTTTTCAATAATTCGGTCCTTTTATAATGTTAACTGAAATGTTAATTTTATCATGACAATAATACAACATAACAACACTGTAACAACCACATAAAAAACATTTAACAGTTTTCATAATGTAGTACAGTTTTCTCCGTGATATTTAGTGTGTAAAGTCGGTTCAAAATCAACAAGCTAGGAAGATAAACGAATCAATTTATCTTTTGAACGATGCCGATGAAACAAAGGAGATCGAGCCGTGACAATGAATTAATTTCCGTCATTCGCCGTAACCATTGAATTATTGTTCTCGCTTATCGCCATCGTTCTCCACTTTTAAACCAGATATCAACCGAGCGAGCGCAAACGAATTTACCCTCAAACTTCAAACGACCGATCACCCTACGCGTTGTAACACAAAAAAAAGGTTATCTGCGTGGACCAAATTGAAACAATACCTCGGATGTTTTGCGCTCGGAAGAGCGGAAGTTAATTAATGTTAATTGAACGAAGACACTCGAAGGTGAACGAACCGAGCCGCTTTAGGGCATGCTCGAACTAAGAACGGCGAGAATAGAAACTTTTTATTGATGAAAAATATTCACTGTCGTAATGAATCGCGCGTCTCCTTTCGGTCGAAATTTTGCGGAGGCACGATTTCGCGGGGACTTCCGAACTGCACCGCGGCGCTATCAAAATTGACGATGGGGAAAAATGCGCCTTTCACTTAAATATTGACCAAGAGTTGTTTAACCCGTCAGTTGAAGGCCACGTGTGTGTCCATTGAAGCGATGGTGCACTGAACCTTTTGATATTCATTATTTAATGGCTCCTCGAAACGGGTCATTACCGGTAATTTTAGCGAATATTATCCAGTTGTAATTGGTTGGCACATAATAATCGATTAATACAGCGAGGGAAATTAATTTCGCAAAATTACGGTACCATTGTCAAAATTAAATACTTATAGACATATGTTTTTTCTTAAAAAATATCTCCATATATAATATTGTTAAAACATACATATCCATATATGACATTGTTAATATATATATGAACTATATATGTTTTATTTTTACTATGAATTTCTTTACCAGTTTGCGCTACCAGTTTAAAATAGTAATTTTCTCTGATTTACTCTGATAGTATATGAATTAAAGAATGATTTTTGACAAAATTGAAAATGTGAATAAAATTAGCAAGTGGTGAAAGTTTTGTTTATGCTTGTAACCTCTGAGAATTCTCATAAATAATTAAATATATATTGCACTATTTTGTTTAGAAGCCTTAATTATTTAAAGAATTTCATCACGTTTGAGAAACAAAAATGAGCCGTTTAAAATAATTACGTGCAATTAATTTTTATTTCCGGTAAAAGTATAAATATTGTATTTTAATATTTACTTTTATTTTTTAATAATTACTATGTTAAATTGTTGTAGACGGAATAACAGTTAGTTGCGAAGAAAATGATATGCTATTAACGTGTAAAAATTGTAATGATTTCCTTGATTTGACATACGCAGCTCGATGAAGTGTTTTCTACATCAATATTAATTCTTTTATGCCTGGATAATATTCGCTATAAATTATTGATTACTCGTATATAATTTATTAATAGATTTCAGCTTGCACGGTGGTGGAAAATGTTAATAACAAGTAAAATGTAGGAAGTGCGATTTGAACTTATGATTACCTTGGTAAAAATGAAACATATATGGTTCATATGTTTTAACAATTCCATATAAGGACATATATGTTTCAAGAATTGCATATATGGAGATGTATGTTTTTTCTTAATTCATATATGAGCATATACAGCCATATATGCTTGATATATGGTAATAATTAATTTCAATATAAGGAAATTATGAATCGACCCTAAATTACTATAAAAAGTTTTAAATTTTACTATTACTTTTATCTCAGTGTATTCAATAATTTACTTCAAAAATATATTCAGTATACTATGATTAAAGCGCGTGTTTAAAAGTGGAAGAATTTTCTACTTTAAATTTTCTGCCAGTGTTGCTGTCATAAACCTGCTGACCCGTCGGCTCACACTTTCATCTGAGGCATCATGCATAAACATTGGCAGACGGTAAAAGGTGTGTGTGGTACGCATGTACAAACAAACAGTGAAACTGACAAGTTCGAAATTTACAATGCGAAAATACAACTTCACCGCTGTTATTTGTGATCATTAGAGGCCATTTTTTGTTCCCTGTGAGCACCCTCTAATTATACCATTAAATAAAAGTTTATAAATG
The DNA here is from genome assembly GCA_022817305.1 of Leptoteleia sp. ZL-2020. NCBI lineage: Eukaryota > Metazoa > Arthropoda > Insecta > Hymenoptera > Scelionidae > Leptoteleia > Leptoteleia sp. ZL-2020. The sequence goes on along the minus strand of JABFPN010001506.1, from coordinate 8,531 downwards.
ACCATAAATGCGACGTCATGGTAGGAACTTTAATACTGACAAACTGGATGTCTCGATAAGTTCAATTAGAAGTTAAAATAATATTAAAGTATTCTCTTAAAAATATTGCATTACTTGCAATTGACCATATGTTTCATTTTTATTTAATTAATATTATTTATTTACATCCAAAAAACATAGAAATGTAAACCCAAAACAAAAACCAAGTTTGTTTATATCTTGTTTTTCAACTTTTCATTTTACAATACCATTGTATAAATTTGACATCTTAATTTGACCATAAATAAAATGTTCATTTCAAACGGTGTTTTAAAGTGTCAAACACACATCTAGATTAGTGGTTGCACGACTATAATTTGTTAATTTTTAATTACAAAAATTAACCGCGTCCAAATAATATTTCCCATTTCAGCCGACTTCCTGAATTTTCCTTATTCTTTCGAAAACGAAAAAGAAATTCGCATTCTCTCGCAGATAAAAACTAATTGCTATGGCCTTAACTCAATAATTACATTTAATGAAGCTTAATTGAATAGCACATTTTACAATCGGCGTTATCTCGCGCGCCGCGAGACCCATCAAATATATATTTTTTTTCTTCTTTTTTTTACAACAATCGGGCGAAGAATGTTGAGAAAAGTTTTGGCCGTAAAAGTTTATCGGTCCGCGACAATGAGCGCCCCGAATACTTAATCACGTGGGAAACTGAAAAATTAAAAAAAATTGCCCGCGTAATTGCGCCGACGTGGTTGCGTCATAAACGCAAATGTGTATCTGTAAATTGGCCGGACAGAAAAAGGTTGCACTAACGCGCGCAGACCGGCTGACATTCTCGGTCTCCATTTGGTAGGTGCAAATCATTCGGATGCTTTCGTCACCGAACGTTCACCCGTTTACCTTCGGGTGCGTTCATTTTTTGCATTTCATTATTACAAAGGAAGTGAATGAACGAAATTGCGAAGAAACGAATGAGCAAGAGGACAAAAATGACTCGGGGTTTGGAATCGTCTTTGTTTCGTACAGTCAGAGTAAAATTGTGGCAAAATTTAAAACATTGTACATCTATTTAAGGATATGTCATAAAAGTGAACATTTTTGTTATTATTAATAATAAATGTAATTATATGGTAAAAGTAAGCCTAGTAATAATGAAACTTATATGTTCATATATGTTTTAATAATGTCATATATGGGCATTTATGTTTTAACAACTTCATAAATGGACATATGTTTTTTCTTAATTCATATATGGCCAGATATGGATGATATATTTTAATAATAATTTTTAATATCAGGACATTATTGAAAGTATATATGGCTAGATTATTATATCAACCATAAACGTCCATATATGAAGTTGTGGAAACATATATGGACCATATAGGTTTCATTTTTACCAAGGATATTTATTGAATATTGATACTTTTTCCCCTCAATATAGAGATAAAACTAATTATGATCATATATAGTTATTTATCTTATAATTATATTTATATAAGCTATATAAAAACACTTGAGTAATTAAAAATTAGTAATTGATTATAATTAAACGAACAAACGCGAAAATGTAAATTGAAATTTTAAATTAAGCGCCGTACGCGCGATAAGTTGATATTTATTGTCGTTTGTGATAAAGCTTCATAGCGAAGGATCACAAAAATTGATATCTTGTACAATGTTTACATAACATTACTGAGATATCTTCAGTGGAATTACGAGAGAAATAGGCAATTGATTAATTAGTGATTATCTACAGTGAACCAATTAAATGAAAAATGGGTAATTGATATAGAGATGAAATATGTTATTGTGAATAGAAGAGAATTTTTAGTGCCATTTTTAATTGAATTTAAAGTAACCAATATAATTTATTTATTGTAACAAACATTATTATTATTATTATCATTAGAATTATTTTATTCAGTGTAGAATTGATCAGATTCTTAATTTTTTACTAATAAAAACATTTTTTTTTGTTTTTCCCATAGATTATGAATGTTTTTAAGTTAAATTTTTATTTACAAATGTTCCAATAATTTATTTTTCGTAATTTGTCCTCGTTACATTTGATAAATATTTGCTTAATTTAATTGTTTCATAACATTTGAAATATTACACTTAAAACAATCTACTAAACATTATTTATAATTATAAAATTGTAATTGTTCAACGAAAAAAAAAATAGGGAAACAAAAGGTATTTATATTCTTATGTAATAAATTTCTTATTGTTTCAGAAAAAATTAACTCGAAGAAAATAGACTGTGAAAAATATTTTTCTACGTTAATTACAAGCAAGTTTTTTTTCTCCAATTTTTATATATTTTAAATATTTTGTGACAAATGTTCCTATAGAAGTACCAAATTAAACAAAAACTTGCCAATTGTTGAAAGAACAAGTTACTGGAAAGAAGAATAGAAAACTGATTATTGAATGGGTTTTAATTAACAAAATAATTAGTTCGTTGAACTTGGAATACGTTATCTAAATCAGAATCGATTTTTTTGAAACTTTCGCTTTCTTCGCCAGTCAAAGTAATCTGAGGTCAGGCTTTTCTTTTTTTCCTTTTTAATGACATGTATATCGGATTAGTTTTCATGTCATACGATTCTGTCCCTTTCTTTTAGTTATTCGAACACCAATTGGCTTCGTGCTCGACACGTTCTTTAACACTTACTTTCTGGCAACAACGGTCATTAGCCATTTCGTATTTTGATATGCTAATTTACATAATTTATTTTTGCAAATCCGTATGATACAATTGTTGAAACTTTCCTATGTACAGTCTTGAAAATTGATTGATTAAATTAAAAGTGATTTGTACAGTGAAAAAGATCCCAAGTAAAAATGAAACATACATGATCCATATATGTTTTAACAATTTTTTATATGACCATATACGGCCATTCTAAATTTAAAACTAATTATAAATTTCTCAATGTTTTATATATATACACATATATATAAATCATTCGAATTTTTTATTAACAAATCATAAATAATTAAAATAAAATTCTTTAATTACATGTTTTATTTAAGCAAAGCATTTTCCGACTAGAAATTAAATCTCATTTCAACGATAATTATCACCCATCATTGTTATTTCAAATGAGAAACTGATTTCCGATACTTAACATATCATGAATAATGCGTAGAACCATTCAACTTTCACGATTACAGGAAATGTTTAGATAATAGTTTTTCTAAAATCGTTTTATTTTTCAAACAATTATTGTAAACTTCTGATAAACCGTATTCGTGGTAAATGATAACATTTCGTTTTTTGAAAGGGAACATTTTTTTAAATTTAATATTTTATGTCATAACTTATTAATGGCGATTTGGTATTTTTAAAATTGTTATCTGTTTATATTACGTTAATCGAAATTGTAACCCGTGTTTAATCATTTGTAATTACGACTAACTGAATAAAAATGAAAATTAGCAATAGATTATTATCATAATGGGGAAAGAGATCTGAAATTAAATAAAAAAATGGTAAACATTTTATCATATTTCTCATTCATTTAGAGCAAGAAAGCGTTTTTGGTATAATTCAGTATACATATACTCTTGGCAATAGATTTTTAAGTTACCATTTAATAAATTTCCTTGTAAACACTACATTAAATCTTATGTAAATCAATTATGCTGTTAGAGCATTGTTTTCTATAATTCCAACACAAAATCCAACATATATTTAACATATACAACTTAACAAAACAATTAACGTTGTATTAACAAAAACCTTTTTCTCTATGGAATTTATTATTTAATTATTTTGTTATAATAATTATCCACAATTTGGTCAATGAAATAATAATTAATTATCCAAAGCTGAATTTATTAATATTAAAAATCAAACGATTTACAATAATTTTAAGTGGTACAATCGCAAACGACCGGAGCCGGGGTGGTGCTGCCATCAGTGACGGTGGTGTCAACGTTACTCGTCGCGTCCGCGCTGCTTTCCGTCGCACTTCCGGTTCCCGCGTCCGGGCAAACTTGTAAAACACTCGTTGCGCAAAGCCGCCGCAGTGGATCAAATTTGGTGACCGTCGGGCACTTTCTACATAGTGGCTTTATCGTGTCCCCGTCCGGCAGACAAAAGCAGAAAAACGTATTATTCCTCATGTCGGGGACTCTTTCGTAAGGGCCGAGTATGTCGCAAGTTAAATCGCAGGCTGTCAACGATTCGGCCGTTCGAACCATCGACAAACTCGCCGTAACGACGAGCAATGAAACGCCGAAAATCATCTGGAATTGTTTGCGATTCGTACGGGTACTGAGAAATTGTCAAAGGCCGGTGGTTCGTCTATTTTATACTCGGTTTACTTATCAGTGTTATCTCATTCTATATCCAGTTTACGACTGTTTGCCGGAGAGGTGCAATTTATTTTTACAAGGGGTCTTAAAGTGTTTATCGCGCGCGTTGGATTACATTTAAAAGGAGGATACGTTTCCAAAAATATAATTTTGTTAAATGATCAGAATCAGTTACGTTGCACGTGAAAACATGTTGATGTTATTACAACATTAACTGCTTTGTTAATTTGTATACACTGAGAAAAATATGACAAAAAAATGACTGTTTTCAACTGTATTTCAGATGTATATCTGCCATTCAATAAAAAGTACAATTTTTGAAAAGGAAAAATTTCTCTTTCATCTACAAATGTAACATTGAAAAATAGTCTTTTTGCTTTTAAAAATAGTAACTATTACTGAAAGACTAATATACATCTGAAACACAGTTAAAAACAGTAATTTTTTCTGTCATATTTTTCTCGATGTATGTTGAAATTTGTGTTGGGCTTATAGAAAACAATGCTCTAATACCACAACTAATTTACATATGATTAAAGGTAGCATTTACAAGGAAATTTACTAAGTGATAACTTAAAAATCTGAATTGAAGAACTGAGAAAAAAAACCATTGAATTGAACAGTAAAGTGAGAGTATGTTATATTGACGGTACTGTATCTTCTGATGTCTAAGCAATTATAGTACCAATGTAGTAACATTTTTTGTCCGGTATAATAAAATTTTTTTATATTATCTTTTAAAGTTGCTTGGATCTATAGTTATCACCATACAAAATATACGGCCCATATAAGTTTCAACAATTTCATATAAGAGAATAAAAAGATCATGAGCCGGATCCCTTAAATATACGCGTTGGTTTGGGGTTGAAAGGATTATCAAAACTGGGATACTTTCGCGGAGCAAAATAATTTTAAACGCCTAATTATACGGCAGTATATTTGAACGCTATAAAACTTTGCCGCGCAACTTTTTCAACGGTCGGCGCTGTATTAACTTAAAAAGTGATATATCACTTTTGCCGCGCTCTCGCAACCACAAATTTATAGCATTTCGAAACTAACGATCGTCAAAATGTACGTTCGAATAACGAGCAAAACGCGGGACGAGGCGTGATAGGAATGCAAACGATTGACGCTTCCCCCGGACCATTGAATTATACGTTCGAAAGAAATTCGACGTCCGCGACATTCTCCATGTGAAAATCGCGGGATTTGGCGGCGGAATACCAAATTACCAGAAAGCGATGAGAAAGTTTAATGCCCGTAACCGCACGATCCGCACGTACTTACATATGTTACATTTTGTCACAACTTTTATCACCGCTGTGAAACAAAAGGAGCGACGATGGAAATGTATCCCCCAACTGTGATACACTTTTGTAAATACCGTGTAAAAATATAAAAATCGATGGAAATTGAAGTATAAAATATTTAAGCTTTTGCTTCGACAATGATGAATTGGAGAACAAATTCTTCCCATATCAAATTTTCTTAATAGCTATATGTTCCATGTAAAAATCAACGTATATGTTGCATATATGTAATATATATCACATATATGATATACACCGCATATATGGGGTACATTTGTGACATATATGGGGCATATATGGAGAACATAAATGCCTCATATATAAATTTTTAACCGAAGTGATAATAAGCCTACTAAAAATGTAACATATATGTCTATATATGTTTTTTCTTAATTCATATATGCCCATATCAACCATATATGGCCGTGTATGTGTCTATATATAAAATTGTTACAACATATATGTCCACACATGACATTGTTGAAATATATATGTCCTTGTATGAAATTGTTAAAACATATATGAACCATATATGTTTCATTTTTACTAAGATAATAATAAATTATTATTATTATCATTTTTACTAGGTTTTAATTTCATTTATTTGACTTTATAAGTATTTACAAACATCGTTGTGTCGTTCTTCAATTCCATGAAAAATTATATTTATTTGCTTCAATTGTTAGCAAGGTTAAAAAATAAAACGAAATTTCATTGAAACATTGTAGTGTTCCGTGTTCGGATATAAATTGATTGCTAAAATGATTGCTAAATTGCGTTACATAAATGTTTGCTCGTAAACATCAGCCCGTTTACTCATTACTATATTCCAGTCATGATTACAAATTGTAACCATTCTGAATGAAATTTAACGTTGAATCAATGTTGAAATTTGTGTTTTTAATCCTTATGTTAAGATTGTTTAAATATTTTCTTAATACAAGTGTACTTTTTTAATGATAAATTTAATTTTTTATTAATTTGAAACGTCAGTTAAACTCAAAATTTTAATGTACTTTTTATTAATAACTATTCCTTCGTGCAAGTGGAAATAAATTCTCGTTCAATAGTAAATGTTTTTTTCAAGTTATTTGAAACTAATGTGTCGATCGTAAAATATATTTATATTCATAAAAATATTAAATGAGCGGCATTGTAAATTACAGGGATTATCGGATACTTTTCACATTTTCTTTATGCGAAGAATTTTGCTTAATAAAAGGCCTTTGTCTTTTATTAAATATGATTTGCATAAGGTGTAAAAACACTTATTCTAACATTTTCGTTCTGTTTTTAAAGAGTTTAGAACAAGAAACTTTATCTTTTCTAAATAGACATTGTAATTGCGATTTTATACTATCGCGTACCAAAAAGATAAGGATACCCTTGGAGCACGTTTTTCCTATTGTCAATTTATGTGTCAACTGACAATGCCTTAATTTGTACGAAAAACAAAAATTAGTTTAAATAACAATAACACCGTGATTTGAAATTTTTATTTCCACAGCAAACATATTTGTAACTTTCCTAGTAAAAATGAAACATATATGGTCCATATATGGTTTTTTTAATTCATTGCATTGACACTGAAACGAAAATAAATTGTAATATTAATGACAAATGAAACTTATTTAAAAAATCAGAATATAAACAAACTTTGTTTGTGTTTTGTATTTACAACCTATCGAAAGCTAGACATAATTTAAAACAAGCCCCAACTCCGAGACTCTGATACTTTTCCACCTCTTAAGAAACATGATTCCTATGACTTCGTATCAGGATTCACGGTCACAATTTACCGCAATCTGTCTCTGGTCGCTGAGAAAATTGAACGCGTTTGAGGAAGTACCTTCAAAGCCACTTTAATAACCGAAAGGTCATCAGCTTGTTTAATAACTTCATTATAATGCTCAATTAATTCTAACTGGGCAAGATTAAGTAGCGATAAAAAAAAGTAACGTCTTCAAAGGGAGAAAAGAATTTATAAAAGTTACCAACACTTCAATGGTCATACTTGAAAAAATGAAACAAAATTACATTCTTATGTTAGCAGAACTGCTCAAAAACAAAGTATAACTAGAATTCTGGTTGAATTAAATGGTACTAAAAAGTAAAACTTTTCAACAAACAAAGTATAAACAAATTTTGTCCTTGTTTTATACACTAAGCAAAAAAAAAAAAGGCCACTTTGCGCCGATGAAAAATTAACAATTTTCAAACTGCAATAACTTCGTTAATTTTCATCGGATTTACTTTTTTTTTTCTTCATTTTGAAGGTTGGAGCTTTCTCTTTAAGGTGCATATCAAAATTTTTAAATCCCCCTCTTTGCCCCGCTCCATGCCACTGAAAATGAAAAACATGTTTTTTACAGAAAATTTTCAAAGTTTGTAGGTGTGCACGGACGTAATCTGACATGTAATCGTAATTTCAATTTGAGCATCATGAAGAGGAAAGTTTTCTCAACAAAATGAAAAAAAATTTCATCCCGTTACGTTAATTTTTAAGGAAGATAATTAAGTCTGTTTTTGGTATTGTACCGACATTAGCGTCAACCAATGTGCACCACTTGGAGGTTGTTGGTCGGATTTTGCACGTCATTTGGCCCTAAAATGGGCCGATTTTGGCCAAAATTTTGGCCGATCAGGGCCAAATGATGTGCAAATTCCGACCAACAACCTCCTCGTGATGCACATTGGTTAACGCTAATGTTGGCGGTACAATACCCAAAACCGACACCATTTGCAGACCCATTTTAAATTTAACGTATCTTCCTTAAAAATTAACGTAACGGGATGAAATTTTTTTTCATTTTGTTGAGAAAACTTTCCTCTTCATGATGCTCAAATTGAAATTACGATTACATGTCAGATTACGTCCGTGCACACCTACAA
>JABFPN010001505.1:0-28586 GCA_022817305.1 Leptoteleia sp. ZL-2020 | reverse complement strand
AAAAAAAAAAAAAAAAAAAAAAAAAAAAAAGGAAACCTTTTATTGAGCCAACTAAGTCTCTCTAAAATTGTTCGTGCTTTGCAATCGCACTTGGAAATAACAAATATCTAAAACATTTCTTGCTCGTTCGGATTTTACCCGTTGAACAATCATTTGTCATTTTGCGGCAATGATTTGGGAATAAATAGACGCGCAATCGGCATAGAGTATTCCGATTGCGTCAACCTGGTAAGTCTAATAATCTTGGATGATGCCAATAAATTCGTGAATAGCGATCCATAAATACCGCGTAGCGGTATCCTGTAAGGTAAGGTGGCGGTGGTTAGAAAAGGGTGTGAGAGACCCGGCTACGGCTGTGAGTTGGCCTCTGGCCAGCCGGAATATTTTCGTACTCGAGCGCATTCATAGTGCATGCATCGTGGCATCCCATCGACTACTCGGACTACTTAAATCACTTGGAACGTACGCTCGTAGATCTACCGAGCCAGATTCTACGTGAAAAACCACTCCTTAGCACGAAGGGGATAGGAGAAAAGGGATAATCCAGAAACGAGTATTATACATTTATTTACTCATGAGACAGCGTTAGTTCAAGTCCCGCTAGACGCGTAGTCGCGCAAACTTTAAAGCACGCTAAGTGTGAAGTTTCTTGGACCATGAATGACTAAAAATATAATGGTCAATTTCGCCTCTACCCTCGAAGCATTTTTACACATCTTAAGAGAAAGAGTGTCGTGATCCAAAATGTCCGTCCAAAATCATCACTCGTGCAAGTCTTTTTTATTTATTATATAATGTAGGGAATATTTTTGTTACACTTCGGATGACTGCCTGATTATGTCCCTAGGTAAAGTTATAGATTCATTGTTTTTTGTACTTCTTAGTTTCTGAACACTTTGAAAATATCCCATTTCTAACTCAAACGATGCATTTTGAAAATGTAACGATCATATGCTGAATTGTACAGAGTTTCGATTACGATAACGTCAAATCCCTCACTACGCAACAATTTGATATGTAATTTAAATTCTTAATTAACTATTATATTACACTTCAAAGCGTATTGTATTAATAATATTTTACAGCAAATTTCAAAAGCAAATATAATTCTACGGTATTACATAATCATTTTGTGTAAATATCCTATAGCAGCGCTTAAAACTTTATGGTATAATTATAATTTGTTCAATAAATTTTGAACACGAGTAATAAGAATACTTTCTCTATCAAAAAGCATACGTATATTAAGTTAATATTAATCCCTTATTTTCAAAAAAAAAAATAAATAAATATATATTCATATATACACATTTATATAAATAACCTTATTTTTGTACTCTTTTAAATATTGTAATGGTTAATGTGCATTAATTTATAATTTGGTTGGTTATATGAACCATTAATTCTATTCAATTTACCAAGATTGTGATCTCCGTTATAAAAGCATTAAATTAGTTCTATTGATCGAAAACTATAGTTAATTATCGCGATTATGAAACAATGTTGTTATTGTATCTAAATAATATAGTCCATTAAACCATTTTCTCATTTTCAACATGGAAGGTGCATGTATTACTCAGCATGCACGAGAATATACGCTACACATTGAATCTTCTCATAACTTGCATTGTATGGTATATTGTATGTCACAGAAGTTGTATCAGAGTTTGCGGACAAATAAATGTATATATAAATTATACTATATATTTCACCGTCATATTAAACGTAACATTCGTATTATTTTAGCCACTTGTTATAAAAATTTAATTTTCTTTCATTTCTTGAAAATTCAAGTAAAAAACTTGTGTAACGATAAAAATTTATTACATCTAAAAGGAAATATAAGTGCATTTATGACTTTTCATTTCTTAATTAAAAACCTGCTATGTAAAACCTGCTATATTCATATGTACGAAATGCAATCATAAGTTTAACAAAAAAATTCACAATGAACACAAACAAGAATATAACAAGAATTTAATGCATATTTAACTGTAATAATTCCTTAATATAATATACTCAGCTTTTTACTTATTGCAGGAAAAAATACCTTAAAATCAACGAAATTTTACTGTTGAAGTTTCATTTTTTTATCAAAACTTTTTTCGCATTGTATATATATATATATAACAAACTTTATGTTTAGTATAATTCTGTAAAGTATTTATAATTTCCAATAAAAAATAGAAATTAAAGGCGATTTTGATAAATTATATTACTTGTAATTAAAAAGAAAAACGGAGATATGACTTGAAGTGAGTGAAAATAATTTATTAAAGTTTAATAATAATTGTATAAATATAACAATATTTTATTAATTACGTAATAAACGGTACGAAAGTTATTTCTTAAATTTTCTTTTATATTTTCAAGGAAAGTTCGCCGAGGTTCATTTTATGATTCAAGATAATGTTTTATTCATTTCGGCAGCAATTTTGATAAATGGCATACGAATGACACGTACGATTGTAATAACAAAAATGACGAAATAATCAAAAAGCTTGCGACGCTTATTGCTGTTCTTACCATTTACCACAAAACAGAGTCGGTCTACACTTACAAAGGGGAGAAGTGTCCTCGAGGAACGATAAAAAATGAAAGAAACTCCGCTGGATACCCCCTGTCGTGTCGTACAAGACGGTCGATATTTCATTCTTGCGTTTTCATGCCTTTCTTCTCCTTCTTTACTTCCTGTTTCTCCGCAAAACCGGAAGCTGCCGAAGAGGTTACGAGTTGAAATTTCGAATTGTGCCGCGTGCTGAGTGTCATTTCAACCCATCTTGTTCTCACTTTGATGATTTCGTGTCTAAAGCTGCACCTTTATCTTACTTGCAGAAAGGTGTTGGCAAACAATTTCAACATCTATGTATAAAGAAATTAATGTTAAGGGCAAGAAGGGGTCTTTGCCTTTGTGACGTAATACACCTCCGGGCTTTGATGCCATTCATTAATATTTCATACGTCTTGATGACTTATAATTTATTGCACATAATTATAAGGCAAACGTAATCATAAATTATTGCTAATAACATGAAAATTAAGTGATGTAAACGTTTAATTCTGGAAATACTGTAAAAAAGCTGAGCTCTCTTTCAATTCTTAATAATTAACACTGATTTGCGTAAAAATTATATGGGTCAAAAATTATTAAAATTATTAAATTCAAATAATGTGACCCAACAGATCCAGTGTTGGGTCAAACAGTGGGTTTACATCGGCTGGAGTTTAGGCTGAAGAAAGACATTTAATTCGGCGCCTAATACCGATCGATAGTCAAATATTCGTTGGTGCAAGCTTGTTCCAAAAAGTAATATTAGATCGACGAAAGTGTTTTGCCAAGCAACAACCAAACATCAATCATCTATTGATCTAAGTTCGACTTGCAGAAAGATTTTGAGCTCGAAAAACACGTTATGCCGTGAAACAACGAAACAGGAGAATTATTGGTACGAGCCTGTTTCAAATAAAAACTTTTAGTTCAATAAGCACGTTATATCGAGATCCAGTCAAACATCGGAGATATTTAACGACACAAGCTTTGACAGATAAAAGACATTTGACTCTTTACGCCTATTTATATCGTTATATGTCAATCTAAAGTTAAATTAAAAAAAAAACACTAATCTTTTATGGCAAAAATGAAGAAATATATGCATTCATACATTTCAACCTAGTTCAGGTCCTTTAAATCTTTTATATGTTAATTAAAATAATTAATAATTGCTCTTTAACAAATAATTTCATGTTATCTTTTATTGTTGAATTTATATTTATTTCAACATTTAATAAATAGAAAGGATCACGACGTATTTCCCACGTCATCTTTAATTATATGTTCATCATGTTACTTGCCGAATCGGATATTTACGCTATAACTTTGTAATATCATATAATGAAATAAGGATATTAAATCAATGAACCGTACGAAACTATACGCGAAAAGCTCTTATCTCGCTTTCATGCTTTTCTAATCAATAATTTTATTTCTTTATTTATTTATTTAACTTGACCTCAATATAATCCGTTAATACAATTAATAAATTTCAAACTACTATATAATTTTAATCTGTATTTATTGTAATGAACATATTGAAATGGAAAATTGATTTATTACTTATGATTACAATTTTCGTAAATTATATTGACATATCTGTCGACTGATGAAATTTTACTAAAATTAGAACCTATGTTTAAATATTAAATATATCTGTTTGGATTCTCGATTCTAGATAGCCCGAGGGTAGACTAGTACGATTCATAATAGATATAACGAACACTCAGAGAAAACTAAAATTAAATATCTTATTATAAAGTGTTTTCTTTAATAGTAAATTAGGGGTATATCCGAGAAGTACTAAAATAATTAATATATCAAATATATTTTCTCTCAGTGAAGGCACGAGCCAATTTCAACGAGTCAAAGTGAAATGATCAAGCTGATCTATACTTTCCAATTCTAGTTCTCTTTTTGCCGATGTCGACATTATATTTCGCATTCCTCCTTCCTTTATTTCGTTTCTTTTTCACACACGAACTTGGGCAAGGGCGTCATCGCTGTATCGGATACATACGTAAATTTCATTGTGTGCGATAGATGATAAGGGTCTGGCATGCGTCATCTTTTTTTTTCCTAACCGATCGTTCGAATAGGTCTTATAAATTAAAACTTTTGCCCCTTTTGATAATGAATGTCAAAACAGTTGTGAGATCCCATTATATATGGTTTCTCATGGTATGCTTCCACTGGAGTATATTAAATGTTTTAAAATTATAGCCTTGGCGTCCAAAATGTTGTACCTATTTTATAATTGCAGTTTGTAACATGCAATTAAAATAAAATTTCTGTTTTTGAAAATTATTAATTTTACATCTTTTACTATACTGCGTAATGAGAAATTTAATAACTCTTGGCCTCTTCTAATTATTATTTTATTTAAATTCCACATAAATTTCAGTATTAACACTGCTTTTTATTATTTTTGTTTCAACTTCTTTTCGCGCGCAAATTACTTTAAATATTTCTTATTACACAAGATTATATTTTTATATAAATTCTACTTTAACTTTTGCATAAAGTTTACTTTGAAAACACAAGTAAACTTTCATAAAAATTTTTTAAATGAACACTTAATTAAGTGGCATTACATTTAATAGCGATAAATAATATTCGCGTTCAAAATATCTGAATTATGTTAGTACGTTTTATTTATTTTTTTTTTTTTGTTCAAATTAAATAATGAAGTAGAAGAAACTAAAATTGATGAAAAATATTATGTACGCATACAGGTATCCATTTGCAGATGTACATTGCAGCCCCGCACAATAATATACGTTGAATATTATTGAAGATAGATGTGTTCTATCGATGCGTTCGTCTTTATACACATAAAGCTGGCAAACCAAAGCAGATACACAGACCGCTTTTAAATCAGTCTACAAGCCTTGCGTACGTACATTTATATATGTTCACTGCTTTACCCATTCATGGCAAATATCAAGTTTGCACACGCTGAAACACGCACGCGTATCATTTTACACAGTTTCGTTTTATTCTCTATGACTTAATAAAGAATGCCGTTATGATTTTTTTACGACTGTTTATATTAAAGACGGTTCTTCTTAAAATACTCTTCTTTTTATCTAAAAACCACACTCAAAAGGAGTACATGTAATTGGTTAAAGATTTTAAATTTTGAAATTCACATTTTTACCACGAAATGCATATTTGTTGACATAATTATTAATACAAAATATAAATGCACGAATGGAAATAAAAATCAAATAAATCACACTTGCATGCTGGCAAACCAACGGATGAAGCGAACTTTTTATAAATTAACTTTCCGTTTCAAGTGTTTTAAAACTCGCAGCAAAATATCAATACACAGAGAATCGAAATAAAATGTGATAAACTGAAACCGGTTGAAAAGTTTCTTATTTTGAAGGGATGTTTGGATGAACAACTACGAAGATATTACATCGCGTTTGTTAGAATGCTTGTATACAGAGCAAATAAGCTTTTCGCGCTGGTAGTTTCAATTATTGTGGAGTATGGGAGACATCCTGAGCGTGGAGCAAATCGCGGTGAAATGGAAACGAGGAAATACATGCGAGCAAAAAAATCTCAGATGGAAAATATGGCGCGCGCAACTTAGATAGTTTGCAATATCATTTGTTATGTATATACAGGGAAGCGCGGCGCGGCTCCGCGATGTAAGCCAACGTTCTCTATTTATTTATTGGCTTCGTAAGTTTCCTGTTTACACGAGGTGGCGATGGCGCGCTCTATACCGCTAAACACAAAGTATAATGGTAGTTTGCCACTCTGTGGGGAATCCCAAACACATACCGGGAATTCCCACAAAAAGTTCTAAATTGCCGCGCGATATAAAACGGCACGTATGGATCTTCATTTTTTCATTATAACGACCGCGAAAATACGGCTAACGAATTTATAGCAAAAAAATTCAAGTTTTGAGAGAACAAAATTTTCTTCTGTTTATAACCGTTGGTCTTGGCCGTTACCAAGTATAATATTCCGTGGAACAAGCTGATATGGAAGTTCGTTAACGAAATTGTTGACCTTGGAATTACATCTTAACATTCATTATTTTTTTAGGCCAAAAAAAGAAGAAAAGATTCCACGCAAAAATTTAAGTATATTCGTGCAGATATTTCAATAGTTTCTTTTCTTTTTGATACGTACTCCTCTTCGAATTTTGGTCTCTAGTTTGCTGGTTGTAGTTTTGTCAAAGTCATATTTTTGTATCAATGTGAGTTCAGGTCTGTGACAACACTGGAATGATATACGTCAGACTATTTCAAGTTGAGAACTGCAGCAGATTTACGACGTTTCTTTGACTTTAACAATTTTATTCAATGAGAAAAAAATTGCAGTAATTTATAATATTTAAACTAGTCTTTGTAGCATTAAGTATAACTTCATGATGTAATGTTAAATGAAGTTAAAATTGACTTAAAGATTATCTACGTAACCTTTCTTATTGGTATTTGTACTGGGGATTTATAATTTTTTTTATTTACAACATTTGATACAGCACAGGAATGATAATAGTCGATAGTGGATAAAATTAAATTTGTACTGTAATAAAGTCATTTGATAGGATATCTTTAAACCGAAAACATGAAGAGTGATTTCCAAAATGTTGTACTGATATTCCTGTTTTATTGAATATCAATATCGCTATTGAATACAAATATAAGAGGATAATTAAAACTAAAGCCTGATGGGATTTTATTACCTAGACAATTTTTTTTTTTTTCAAAAGCTGAAATCGATAGAGAGTACCCGTTGATAGAGGAACATAATTATTATTCTGATAATGCATCGATGACTCACAATTGAATTATTATTAACTCGTGAGTGATTGATTAGAATAATACTTTGTCGAGAAATACGGCAATGGCTCGATTCAAAATGTTTTCTAATTTAATTCTAATTTAAACAGTAATTGTATAAAGTTAATGAAAATTTGTAGTTTTAATCTTACAAAACAACATTCATGTTTCCCAAGTGAGTGAAATTATATCAAAATAGCATTAATTAATTATTACTCGCACATGATAATTAAATAAATTTATTTAAAATTTGTCTGCGTCAAACTAAAAAAATATTTAGATGCAAAATTTACGCGAGAATAAAAAGAACTGGAACACAGCTTGGTATTCGTGTAATATAAAAATTAATAACATGAATGTCTCTGTTATTTTAATAAAAAAAATTCGTTTGGTACAATACGGACTTAAACTTTATATTACGTTTACATGAATTCCATATTGGCTTCGTATGGCATTTCTGTTGGTGTAAACTTTTTGGTTTTCTCGAATTCTATGTCCAATATTGGAAACACAATCAGAAAACTAAAATAATTCGATACAACACGAAACTACTTTATAATAGCACAAAATGCTTTCAACATGATTCACTATTTTTTTATTTCACTTTATGAATAATATTAATGCACAAATATGGGACGTTCTGTACAAGATTTACACACAAATTGGAAAAGCATGAAACTTTTTTGTTAATAATATGACATTTTTGTCAACCATATATTTATTTAAGCTAAATGCAAAAATATCTGAAAAATACATGTAAACTGTATATTGTTCGTTACAGATTATAAAATAAATGATTTTCTTACGGTCCGCAGATTCAAGGATATTAATGAATTTGTAAATAAAAATGACCGATTTTTAGAGTGCTACACATTATTTTTCTATGTGACACGATACAGTCTAAAGCAAGAAAAGATTAATTGATGCGTATAAAAAAGACATTGAATAGTCGTTCATTTTAGTGGAATTCATTGTACTTTTTTTCAATACGAAACATTCGAAATGACTAATTATTATGCTACAAAAGTGTAATTGATGTGACAAAAATACTGGATATTTTACTGATTGTCTGATGTAATACATTATTTATAATCTTCTTGTAAGCGAGAAATTATTAAGTGGTTTACACAAACATCCAATTATAATTACAAAACATATTAATATTAGGAATTAAATTATATTATCAGTATTAAGTTTCTTTTGTCGAACAATTCAATCTTGCTGTCATTATGATTCATAGTTATTAATAAGGTCTGATATTTTATCAGTGCGCAGTAAATACACCGAAAAGTTTTTAGCAATCTAAGGGTTAACTTTTGCCAAGATCCTTGTGCTAATAAAGCTCAGACGTACACTATTTGATAAATGATTTATAATAAAAACATTGGAGTACGTACACAAGAGTACACATATAAATTACAAGTCTTCGTCTGCTTGCATAATACATTTGTTGGAATGAAATTATAATTATTAATAACATTGTAAAAATATCACAATTTGCTTGGTTAACAAAGAGTTTTTAATGATAAACGTTTGGGATTAATTTATGACGTTATTATTTAGTATTTGTGTCACGAAGATTATGATTTCTGTGAAAATAAACCACGAATTATAATAAATTTCAAAATGTTGATGATATAATCCCATTAAGGAATCCGTATATGTAGTAAGTGACTTAACATGTTGCGGTGCTGTAAACAATACGAAATGCAGGACTGTCAAATGTAGAAACTAACTGTGGAATGTGGAATATAAGGTGTAAACGATAGAGCGTGACTTGACTGTAAGTCCTCTCGTACACGGCATTTGTGTTTAGTCGTGTTTAGTGCGCAGAATAACTGTTGAAGTTAGATATAACGAAATATCTGCAAGGGATACTAATTCAAAGTACTATAATGAAGAGTTCACTTTAAAATATAATAGTAAGAACCGCAGAATTAACAATTGTAGAAATTATTAAAAGCAGCTTGTTTGTTTAGGTAACCGTTACACAAATTCTATCGACAATAACGGAAATTAAAAATCATCTATGATCAATCTTTTATTTACGAAGAACTAACTAACTAAGCTGACAAGTAGGAATAAATTTTAATTATAATTGAGCGGTGACTTTGGAAATTGTTAAGTTAAGCCATTTTGCGGTTTTCCAACTAAAAGGAACTCATAATCGTGGACTATAATTTTGAATCTGACACACAATAAATTAATGTTTTATTGAAGTTCGAGTGACAAAGGCTTTTGTTCGATGAACTTTTCTGTAATGTCCAAGTTCAAAATTCTCATTGCTTTTTTGAAGTTTTGATGCGTTATATGCAATGCAAACCACCTTATACGAAAAAGTGGAAATGCAGCTTTAACATTGACTATTTGAATATTTTACATTTACCTGTAGAAATAAGTCGTCGTCTTGACGAAGTAGCGAAACTTCCCTTCAAAGCAAAATGTATGCACCGCGGTAATTTTAAATTCCGCCACATCTTCCGCTGAGCGCAGCTTTTTTTCATGAAAAGTAATACAAGATAGAATAGTAGTGATGTAAAATCACCCCACGTGACGAGAATGGCGTTACAAAAATATTACTTTATAGTGGTGTTTTAATTTTGCATAATGTATAAACAAACAAGAACAGTTAAATCCAAGTAAAACATTTTGTTCTCATATAACGTGAATTTATATACAAGACTCGCCTCAAGAATTCGTAGCGATTGTGTCTCTAGATTTTTCCTCTTACTTTTCAAAAAATTATTACAAGCAAGAGAAAAAAAAAGTGAAGAATATTAAAAACAGACGTAAATAGTGTTTTCTTATTGTTGAATTATTCAACAATCAAATGGAGAATACACCCAGAGAAAACAATTATAACTTTTAAATAAATAGGTTTATTTGACAAAAAAAAAATTTAGTTAAAACAAAGGAAAATTTTATTCTAACTAAAGTAAAATTATTTGTTTCGAACAAAGGCCATTTATTTAAATTCATATAAATTTATTTATCAGTTTCAAATAAATGTCGTTTATGAATTTCAGAAAAATGGATTCATTAACAATAAATATTTATTACGCGCGTATTTAAATGACAGAATTCATTTGATTCAAAGTATATTTATTTAAAAATAATAAATCCTTTCTCGGGGTGTACGATCGTTTGAAATTTGTATTAGTTTATAAAAAATAAATTTCACTTGACGCAATACGTAAAGTAAGTTCTTCTCCGTTACATTATTGTGTTATTTCTTTCAACGTATAATACTAATTTAGACGTGAAAGACGACCAAGTTATTTAAGGTGTTGCGAAGAATAAACGAAATAAGGCGACTATGAATGAGTCAAAGGCAACAAGAGATTGCAGTCATGTAACGACTTTTTTAGAGACTGCGAATGATAATAAAAACATGTGATGGGCAAAGGTGCCTTCGTTCTGACAACAGTTTCCCTTCTTCGCCAAAGTAATAACGCGGTATGCTTTTTGCCATTTTTAATCTGTAAATGCATTCGCGGATCAAGTCAGAGAGAACAGACGCGTAACGGGTTCGGTTTCGGAAGAAGTTAACCAGGTGCGCATAATGTGTATTACATAACCAAAGCTTTCTTCCGTGTTTTCTATGTTGTCTTGTTTTGAAATTAAACAGTTCGTTGCATCGAGTAACGCGAATGTATCTTCTTTGATTTCTCATATTTATTACTCGTGTTTCGAAGGACTGCGAGGTTCGTTCCAAGAATCTTCATATTATACAACGAAGTGAGAATTTGAAGAATTTTTTATACCAGTTTTTTTTTTCGTCCTGCAATCTGAAAAATATGACAGAAAAAAATTACTGTTTTTTACTGTGTTTTAAACGTATATCCGTCTTTCAGTAAAAAGTACTGTTCTTTAAAATCAAAGATACGTGTTTTAATTGTTATATTTATAGATAAAACAGATATTTTTCCTTTTAAAAAACATTAATTTTTACTGAAAGACAGATATACATCTGAAGCACGGTAAAAACAGTAATTTTTTCTGCCATATTTTTCTCAGTGTGCCTTTCTTCAGCTTCAGAAAGAGGGAGAGCAATAGCTGAGAGTTAAATTCGGAAAATACAGTGCATGCAAAACTTTAGGATTTACGTCATGAAATTTTGCACTAACAAAGCAAAACCGGTGTGCAGAGGACTGGCAACAAATTCCTTTTTAGCGCACAAAGAAGCGCCAGGATATTCGATATACTGGCGGTGTTGTAACGACACTCGTCGAAAGCGGTCATTTGCGATATCTTGAAAGTTATGCGGGGGACGTCTTGGCTATATTCGAGAGTATATTTAGAGCGCCTTGCACTATTATGAACGAGCCATCCCTTCGGCAAAAAGCTTTCTCCTACTCGAAATATAATGTAAAATGTAATAGGCGTATTGATGCACGTGCAATGTCGGCAAATTCCCGTATCTTCAATCGATGATAATATAACAAAGTAATCTGCATTTTTCTGACAATTTCATCGATTGTCGTGGCTTTTCTTCTGCGTTTATCATCCTGTACGAATGCGCACCCTTTTCAAATTCACTTGCATACACTTTCAGTGATTCTGAAAATGAGGGAAAAGGACACTTAACAGTGCTTTGTTTTGTTGAACCCTTTAAAAAAGATATCCCCCCTGGTAACATCGTGAATTTTAATTTATGATATTAATTTTTACATTGTAGTAGTACTTATATTAAAAGCATACTTTATATTACAAACAAATTTTACATATTTTAAGTAATTAGTATGCATTTCATCATATAAGTATTATTTTAGAGTCAATTTTATTTTACCATATTTTTTAATGTATGTGACAAAACAACAATGACGAAATTATTATATAATTTTAATTGTTTCAAGAAGTCTTATGATTTGCTATTAAAAGCAACATTATCGCAAGGAAGTTTGTGTACGTTAATTTAATAGAATTTAATACAATTAAATATAATAGTTCCACTTCATCAAGTTTAATGAAATTAACGAATTATATCGCGCCGTTTCCAGGAGTTGATAAATTTGCCAAATGTGTCAACTTTCAATTGAAACGTCGTATCTCTCGGCATAAATTTCGGCATTTTAAAATCATGGACTAGCATTTATGTAACATTTCCACTCGGGGATTACAGTTCTTATTGGACACTTGCCATATAAACATACTCGCCATTTGTAATTGACGCTTTCGACTCTTATTAAATGACACGAGCTATCGATTTCATCGGACAAAATGTGATATATGTACGACGCTGTCTTGTTCCGCGTAAGCTTAAATCAATTAGTTTAAATGAATCTTTCTGCGCAGTGCTCGCACAGATTTTTCGTCCTTTTCGCAGTCGAAATTTTCGTGCGTTCATGTTGAAAGACAATTTTAGTTTAAACACATCATCTATTTCCCAAAGTGTAAAAGTTTGAGACAGAAAATATAAGATTCAGCAGACATATTAATGTAAAGGTACTGTGTACACATTTCTCACGTAATTATGAAAACGCAATTTTGACGGTGTTGTTTTAGGCAGGCGCATGATTAATATTGCCAACGGCATATACGGAAAAATGTTTGCTCATTTCGCAGGCAATGTTTTAGTATTTCCAAACGCTGCATAAAAGTGTGAAATTTTTTTTTAAAATATACACACATCTAATCACATTTTCACATCGCGAAAATACGCGCCAGTGATTTATGGACGGACAATTTTAAATATTTATTGAACGGCCGTTAATTATAATTACGTTACGGCATTTGTTTCGTTATATTTGAGACGATGATAAGCAATTAACTGTAATTTCCAGCGTTATAAATATTATGCTTTGTTATGTTTTTCGCGGGTTAAATTGAAAAGAATATTATCGTAAATAGATAAAGTGTAATTTGATAAACATTTTCAGACTGCGGACACTTTTTGTTCCGAATGCGCAAGGCTCAAAGGAAAACACTCAATTGGTTTAGTTTCCTTATCAAAAGAAATTCTTCGCAAGAATAAATATTGTACATGTGAGGAAAACTTGGTAGCGTTATTAAAGTAATGTAATATTTCAAGCGAAATATAAAATAATAATATATAAATGCTTGCAAGGAGACACTTGAAATGTTTCAATAAATGTTGAGACTAATAGGACGCGAGTGTTTGCACTGTGAAAAGAGGCTGTAATAAAAATTGCTATACTTTTTGACGTTGAAAGGTATAATATCGTCTATGATGTTTATAAAATTACCATACCAACAATGGTACAGTAAAATTTTTTGTATGATCTTGTAAAGTTTCTGAGATTTATGGTAATTATTACCATACTGAATATAATATTTTACTATATCATATATAAAAGTTAGGAGACACTGTAGACAATATTATACCTTTCAACGCCAAAAGATATGGTCATTTTAAATGCAACTTTTTTCTCAGTGTAGCCCAAGCAGAACAGGCAAAGTCAAAGTTATCATTTGGCGTGGCTTAAATGAAAATTATACCGATAATTGGTTTCAATGGTATTTAATTAGCATCGATTGAAGAGCACGCTCGACTGATTTTTATGTTATTTTGGTAAAGGAACATATCAAATTAATTTCGCACATTTGAGCCGATTTTCAATATCAAGCTGTGTTATTCATACCAGTTAGTCATTAAACTCTGATACACATGTATGGAGTGCGATCGAGGGGATAATCATCACCTTCTCAAACGAATATTTTACTATTCAGGATTACATTTCGAGCGCGTCTATATTTGTCCAATTCATTATTAATCCTTTGAATTTAGCCCCTTATTTATGCAGTGCGATTATAAATAAAATATATCAAATCTGTACATTAACGCCACGCATAAATATTCTACTTGCATACTTAACACTTGATATATTGAAAATGTTGGATCATTTCGACGGTAAATAAGAACGGTTGAATTTTAATCAGGTCAATGTTTCGCTTACCTAAATAGTGATATTGAATCCGTGACGTTAAGCCGGTGGGTAAACAATGGCGTTAAATCAGCATCAGTTACAAACTGATCAGCTGATATTTATTCAGAATTTCCTTTCTAACGTTTGAAATGACGCACAAAACGAGCGCAAACTCGCTCATTTTGATTTCAAACGTCGCCTTTCGATGTGTCTGTTACGGCGCGATACATTCAATGGCCCCCCGTATTCTTTGCATCTTGGCGCCAGAACAAGAACAATGTTCCAAATGGCTATGAAATTGTACCGACTGGGAAACGACATAACATTCTTGAACTTTTATTACGCAAATTCTTGCGATGATAATTTTTTAAAACAAAAAAATGCACCAAAAGTTACAAATTGCTTAATTGAAATTAAATTATAAAAATTAACATTATTTTAAAACTGACATTTCTGTAAAGTCAACTATTTATATATATGTACCACGGATATAATGATTAATATCATCTGCTTCAATTTATAAAATAATTATAGAAACGCGATGTTAAAATTGTTTCTTCCCGGAAAGAAGTATTATATTAATCTGTCATATAAATTAATTGGTTAACTATTTTATGATATTATTTGCTTAATGGTCTAAAACTGCTAATCAGTACATTTCAAAACAAATCTTGAAAACATTTCTGAATAATATTTTATTAGTTTGTATAATAATGAATTTATACTCTGTATTTAATGCTTTTATCAACATAAAATAAGCAACGTTTTTAATACGAAGCTATCTCTTTCTTCAAACCCGTTGAAAAGTAGAGTTCAACAAGTTAATTATATTATAATTCTTAAAGAAGTTCATTCTCCGCGAAATTACTTAAACTACGTTTTACCGTTAATTATCTTATCTGCAGATTAATTGTCCATTTTTTCCCCTTTAAATAAAGCAGATTAAATTCATAAACAATTTAATAACAAATAAGTTATTAAAGTTTTAATCGTAAATGACCGAATGGATCGATAAAACGGCGTAGCGCCGCCGTCATTCTAATCGAAATAAATGCGAATGAAATGCGCTAATGGCCTTGGAATAGTAAAAGAGGGTTAAACATCGGGCATTTGAATATGGAAATCGAAGGACTTGAGAGCGAACATTGAAGAAAACGATGGCACCAGATCCACGGGTTGGTAGAGAATTAGATTCTCTCGGTAGTTGGTACGGGGGCGACAAATGCAGTTACGATAAACTCACTCACTCACCTTAGGATTGCGAAAGAAAATTAACCAACAAAGAAACGTTTAATATGTCTACAAGACAGACAGTCATGCATCGACGAAGAATTTTGTGCAATCATTTTCAGTCACTTGCGAACGAACGCTCTCAACTTCCAATGGTTATACATTGTTTGACTGGGAAATTCCTCTTAACTTTATTTATTATTCTGTTTCCCGCTTTTTCCTTTTTTAATAATAATTTTAATGTAAAATAGTTTACAGCTTTGTGAATTGTTGCGCGAAAGATAAAAATACTTTATTGGTATGTTGGTAATTTACGTTGACGCTTAAATTGGAAAATTGTACACTTTAGTTTGCGACTTAAATTAACAGCATTTAAACAAACAATATTTATTTCGAAATGAAAGTAATGGCTCCGCGGGCGTTGTTTAATTTAAATATGAATTTATTAAAATTATCTGGAGTATTTTTATTCTTTTTAAATAATTGATCGAAGAAAGTAATAATAACAAACGTAGGTGAACAAATAATATAAATAGTTGACAAGTGCAAAATGTTCGATCCGTGATTTATGTTTTTTTATCGCTGCAGGAAGACGATCTGCAATTGTAAATGGCTTGGCTAAGTGAACTAAAACTTGTTTTTATGAAATAGTAACTAAAATGCGATAAAAGCTTTAATATCCATACGCTATTTTTGCATTGGAAACTTTAAAGTTAAAAGTTTAACATAAAAATCATCATTTTTATTGCAGTTAAAATTGTTTTATGCTTTACAATTAAAAATACGATCTACTATGGAAAATTACAATGGAAGCAGTTTTGGAACAAAATAGATGCATTGCCATTCATCAGGAGCGAGAATACGTTACTGGTTTAGATACGTTCGCAGTCCAAGAGACATGGATTCATTGAACTATTGATTAAATGGGAAGAGCTACTTTTTAGATTTATTTGAAAATCTGATTACCGGTTTTATGTAACCGAATTTATAAATTTTAACAACATGAAAAGTTCCTTTATGTGTTACAGCAACGGAGTATAAATAATTGTACTTATAATTCTTTGAAATTGTATAATAGTTATAAATATATTAATCATACAATAATATATTACACATTATTTCATTGCATATGCGAAGTTAATAGCCATAATAGTAATTCACAAAGCTAGCATATGTTGGTATTTAAGATGAGCTCTCGACACACAACTTTTGTACCTTTTGTCCCGTGGTAATTCTCATAAAGTTAAAAAATTGCGAAACTTGCGCATTCTGGTGACGATCTCCTTTGCTTAATTCGCGGTCGTGAACGTTTATCATTTTTCTCCGCAAAATACCTCTGCGAATGATGAATCTTGGAATGTAAAGCTGCGCGATAAGCCAAACCGCGTTGCTCGTCACATAAGGGTACTTTTATACACGGCAGTAAGTTCCAATTGTTAAATCTTGCAAAATTAGGCGACATTTTAAATTTTTCTTGAATTCTAAAATTATATCTCTTTCGCGACGAACGTAAATGCATTTATAAATACTAAGATGCGCAATCTGCTGAAAAAAGTGAATTGCTATTTCCCAGTTAAAATCTAAACAGCATAATCTTAATTCAAGGTTGAGAAAATTGTCATATATAATAGCAGAAATGTTTGAATAAACCTTGAATTTAAAAAAAAAAGAAGAAACGAAATATTTACTTAAATTCGTTTCATAGATATTCAATGTAACGAAATAGAAATATAATCACGATTGATATATCTATTTATATCACGGAGGATATTGTTTATTTGTGTAACGGAATATATAATAATCTATAATTAAAAAAAAGATTGGTCTAAGTTGGTTATTAAAATCTTAAAAACATAGCTTGTAATAAGATACTAGTTAATGACAAATTTTATTGTTAATAGAAGTGTTCTAAAATAAATTTCCTAATCGTTATACTTGAAATTAATTCAGTCGATAATTGAATGAAGATTTGAAAGAAGATTGTCATATGAAAAAGAAATCGTGGCGCATATTGGTATGAATATCCGAAAGCGGATTCTAAATGCAATAATCTATAGATCCGTTGGTGGAAGTATCGTAGGTTCGTATCGAGGCGTTAAACGATTAGCAGATTCTGTATAATGAGATAACCACTAAATTAAATTTAGTGCGCTTTCACGGATTACAACGGCGAACCCAATAGATGAGGAGGGAAAAAAGCGCGGAAAAACTGAGAACGTACGTTCGATCGCAACGTCGAAATTAGTTTTTCTTAATTGGACGAAGCTGAAAGAGACGTTTAGTCATAATTGGAATCACAAGCCGAGAATCTCGTTTCTGATAACAATACTCCTCTCCTTTTGTTTTATTGCAACTGTCACACCTTAGTTGTTTATAATGGCAATTATAAAATTATATTCTAATACGAACAATTCTCCGCTTTTAATTTAAAACTTTATTTTATCATTAAAAAATCGAGAAAAAAATAATAGAAGATAAAGCCCCATTTCATGTAATTTAACAATTATAAAACGTGAATTCTGTGTAGATTTCATAAAATTACGCACTGTAATTAACCGAAGTATTCTTCTGACTATCTAGTGCAGGAGAAAAACCCTAATGAGGTGGTTGATATTTTAAATTCTATAAGCTATTCCGGCATTTGTAGATTCCATATAGAATGCGTGTAATTCACATGCGATTCATTCGTGATATCGCTACAGTAGATTCTCAATAACACTCTGACAGTCGTTGTTCACTTGTAGAGACTTTTTAATTGAAAACAAATGAATGTATGTACACAATTGTAATTTTTCTGCAACTTTCCTAAATGTGGAACAAACTTTTGAACCATTATCATTCTGGAAAGAACAAAATTAAATTGTGTACTTCCAATATATTATTTTCTCCACAAATCAAAAATGGTATTCATCTATGGCCTTTGTTATGAATAAAGAAATCACTTCCTTATCGAAATTATAATTCCTTTATTCAGTATTATAGAATAACGATAAATTGTATTTGTACATTACATACAGATATTTAGTTTTATATTTAAATTTATCAATTTACTTAATATCTTGGCTAGCTTCGCATTTTATGAAGACACTTAAAGTTACTCTGGCCCCATTTCTGGCCATTTCCTTTTCAAAAAATCTATCCGAAGGCACAAATAACTTCGTTTATTTGATATTACGTTACACAGTTTTTTTCTTTAAGAATCTAATTTCTTAATGTAATCTATTATTCGATTTATTTTTTTTTTTTTTTTGACAATGTTTACAAAACGTGTCAAGTATTAAAACCCAATAATTTAATAGCCTATACGTAATTAATTTCATGTAACAAAAATATGCTTTGTTTTTATTTCATTATAATATTATCGGCCTAAATCTACATAAAATATCTTTTCCGTTCCAATTGAATGACGGCAACGTCCCAATCTTTGCCTAACGCCTGGCGTATTTCATTTGACGATAACATTCTCTTAGCGTTATAAGTGTATAAGACGATGTAAATGAAATGGCAGATGGTGCAGAGTTAGGGAACCGAACAACCGTGTCTTGAATTCAATTTTTGCAGCAAGTTTATTTTAATTAATATTTTTAGTTTAGTACTTTAATCGAATAATTAGTTTATTGTGAAAAACTTATTCGTTTAATTATCGGAATCATTCAGAATAAACTTTCCTTGAAATTAGAATTAAATTTTTAATCTTAAAAATTTTACTTTTTTTAAAGAATTAAAATTGAATATGGAATCTTACGTTTATTTTGAAATCAAATATTTTATTCGGTAAAATAAACAAATTTCAGGTAGTTAAATTTTAAATTAAAATAAAAATTGTACTCTCTTTTTACGTTTTAACTCTAATACATCTTAAATCAAAAATTGTTTCAGAATTACTTCTAGTGTTGTCCAAATGTGCATGAAATTTAATTTACGTATTGAATTTTGTGGAAAGCATCGTGAACGTGTATTTTATGTCTCCTGTGCAGTAAAAGCATACGTGGCTTTTTCTTGTCCAGAGAAATATCGGAATTCTTAC
This sequence comes from Leptoteleia sp. ZL-2020, assembly GCA_022817305.1. NCBI lineage: Eukaryota > Metazoa > Arthropoda > Insecta > Hymenoptera > Scelionidae > Leptoteleia > Leptoteleia sp. ZL-2020. The sequence goes on along the minus strand of JABFPN010001505.1, from coordinate 9,083 downwards.
TCTTGTCAGCCACAAAAAAGAAAAGATTCAATGACAATGGAAGGCGACAGCGTGAAGAAAACCTATAAATTTGTATATCTTTGCCATTTAGAATGCGTTAACACAGAAGAACACGCTAAAGGAGGAAGAAAGTCTATATTGATTATTCCTGGAATATTTACGCACAGAACAGTGGATTCTGTAACGAGCCAACACGCGAAAGCCCTGATCATGCATAAAAAGCATCCAATTAATAATATATCCAGTAACATGTGCATTTAATTAATCAATCACAATCATCAGCGGCTTTTAAACTTTTGATTGCGCACAAATGCTAACAAGATTATCTGTCTTACAAGTGACTTTTTAATTTATTTTGTTTTGCAAAATACTTTTCCACAACCTCGGAATGCCCGGCACAATCAGTCTGCGTAGAATTTTCCTAATCAGTTTAACTATGGCGGATGAAACTTTTCATTTTACTTTTCACGTTTTACTTAGAACACGTTTAAGCAATTAATTCTTATGCGAACAATATGCCGGTATTAAGTTCAAAAGAGGTGCAAGCACGAGTTTTTAATTCTTTAACAACCTGAGCGAAAACAATTTAACGTCACTTTTTTTTTTATCAAAATAGCAAACTACTTAGAAAAGAGTCTTCATTGTGTATACTTTCGGGTTAATGAAAAGAATTTACCATGGGAAGCAAAATAAAAATTAATGGCACATAAAAGTACTAGGCAATGTGACAATTTTCTATCACACTTTAAACTTAACTTACTTTTTCCAACACTTTTACAAAGTTTTTACTTAAAATCTCAATTAAGTTTATATAACTTTCATTTTAATCAGTTTACATCTCATGGGCCGTGATAAAATATAAACGTTTTGATGCATTTATTTGCATTGATTTGACTTTCCGTTAAAATTGTGATCGTAATAATTTCACAGTTAGCCGGCAACGTAAATGTCAGCGAAATGTTTTAATTTAAAGCATTATCAATTAAAGCGCAGTTTAAAACATCGATTGTGTTGATAATGCTCTTTTTAATTATACATATGAAGTACACGAAAATCATTAATGGAGATATTTCTCGTTTTAGCGTTATCCTCAAAAATGCTGAAGGCATTGCAGCCGACTACGTTGTTCAAACGGGGACACCGAGAAAACTAAATGGATGGTTCTACCCTCGCGGCATTTCGACTTCACGATTAATTTGATACTTTTTTTAGTGACGACAAATGAGAAAAATGTTATTCAACTGAGCGCTACCGTAATAAATTCTAGTACGATTTTCGGAGATTTTAAAATCTCAATTCAAGCAGAATATTCCGTGACACGTAACATATTTCTTGTTCATTTCAGTTTTGCTGACTCTTTCATAATTTAACCCTCGTTTACATGTAGAGATGTTACCGTCGCGATAATCAATTTACACCGCAGACATTTTTTTCCAGCCCCGCTCGGTCAATATCATTTTTGTCAGTAATTACACATTTTTGCCCTTTTCCCATTTGATATTTTTACGTACACTTCCTTGCACTTAATGGCAAAGGCGTGACAATTGCAATGTATTAAATAGCACCAACGTGTTATTTACATGAATGAAATTAATAATTGCGCGCACTCATATATATTTGTAAATTTAATTATGTACATTAATACGAGCGTAGAAACGAGAGAAATAATTTATTTGTATCACTAATGTTTCATTTCCAGGTAACTTCAATAATATGAATCAACAATCGAGACGTGATTCTCTAGTATTCGACGTCCCTCGTGCAAAACTATGTGTGCAGCGGCATCAGCAGTTTCGCATTTTGACAACTAGCTGTTAAGCCCTTGATACACGGAGTGGCCTGTCAGGTGAACATAAATTTTCATGAATCTACGATAAATGGCGCTGCTTGTTTCATTAAAAGCGTGAAATTAAGAATAATTATTAACATTTCTACGTTAATTCGCGCGCATATGCATTCAAATAAATAATGCGAGCCTCTCCCAAACAAAGTGGGATAAATCATCAGGATTTATCCGCAATTTAGAATCCGAATTATAATTATTTTACTCAAATTTAAACCGCGCACATTTTTGTTTTTTCGCATGCAAAACGCGAAATATCTTTTATCTTTAAATATAGGAAGATTTGCTTGAGTAGTTTTCAAGTGTGGTTAACCAACCGATCAACTGGATAACTCTTCCTTGTGATGTTTATACGCGAGACGACAAACCAACGATTGCACCCTACAAATACAAAGCAAATATCCCCGCGCTTTGGCAAGAAATAAAGAAATAAATTTAGGATGCGCATGATACTTTGCCCTGCTACCCACTGCTCGCGTGTCGGTTTCTACGATCAAATACTGGAATTATTTTCCGCCATTACATTCAACCATTTTATTAAACTGCTTAACTTTTTCTAAAATTATTATAATTCATTCATTATTATAAGAAAAATGATTGCCAAAAAACAATGACAAAAACTGACTTTAACGTTTTCTAATAAATATTGTCCTTTCGTTACGCGGTGATCATGTTTTATGGAATACTGTGAAAGATTTATAGGCTAAATAGGCGCTATACTTTAGATTTACTTTTGATTTGCATTAAATAAGTTCTGGAAGAAAGTTGCAAAGGTGCAACCTGTGCCTCTTTATCTGAGAATACGCATCCCAAGGGTATCCATGTCTTTCCATGAAGGAAGATGACCTCAAGATTCAAGAAGCGATTAAACTCGCTCGGTGATTCGACCCTCGGGAGCAACGCGGAGGATGGTTAAGCGAATGATCGCATTCTTTGTTCGTAATTGGAATCCCCTTAAAGGTACGAGAGCAACGTAAAGAACAAACACGAAATACAGATGAGCCTTTAAGAGTAATAATGATATTCCGCAGTTATTGGCAAGAAAAGGAAAAGACAAGTGAAACGATAAGCGATAAGCACGTCGGATGTTTGAAATTTATACTGATTGCTGGCAAAATGCGAGCTCATTTAAAATCAACCGAACGGTATTTAGGGTGTTACATTTAAATAAGTCTTTTCGTCAGATTTATATCAAATTTATCCCTAGTTTCTTTCCATTTGGTCCGAAGTTAGGCATTTCACTCCCGTATTTTGGGGAGAAAAGTCGCCACTTTTTCGCGTGCGTTGAAAAATATATCTTTCGTTCAACATTTTCCGCACTTCTTGCTCTTGACATTTTGCTGAAACGAATGGTAAATCTTGGAAATTCTATCGACCCCTTTGTGTATAATTACTTTGACGCGTCATTTTTCGCATTGACGTAAAAACCTGAAAGGCAAAACAAAATGAGGTAAAGTGTTACTTTCTCGCACAACTCTGTACTATTGCTTGTTTTCCTTTCGAATTTCCCGGATTTTCTCTCCACCTCGCGTATTGTTTGTTTATTAAATTATCTATGACCCAATTGGCCCAACTGCAAGCTGTGCTACTTGGTTCGGTGAATTAGTTCCGTGACTGGCGTCGCGGTGCAATCTCATCGACGACGCTGCGAATCCGGTCATCCAAAAGGGAAGGAGATACCGTAGAAGAGCGGAGAAAGAGGAAACGGAAGAGAATGTGTCATGAGCCAATAACTCGGCGGTGTATAGACGACAGACGGGAACCGAATTCGCTAGTTATGGCCGTATATAGATTATCCCCCTAGGCATTAACAATAGCGCCACTTACACCAAGAAAGATAACATTTTCAACCGGCTTCTCTTCCATTTCGCCTCTTCTCATTTTTACACATTTGAAAGTCATTTATAATGAAGCGTCCAAGTCAATTTCAGGAATACGTTTTGGAAATGAAATGGAAGCTTACTCGAATAATGTTAATTTCAATTTGTCTTTTCGGATGGTGCTGAATCAACTCGCCTGAAACAATAGTAAAAAAAATTGTAACATAATAGAGTATCGAAATTAAAATACTACAGACATTTGAATGAATTGAAGATTTCTGATAAAATTAAGTGTTGCGGTAGTTGTATTTAATAAGAAAACATAAATAAAATGACTTAAAGGTAAAGAAAACTTTATTACGTAATGAACTGTTTATCAAAGGAATCACATGTCTGTTTGTCCAGCGAAGCATTTTATTTTCGACTTATTTTATGAAAGAATTGGACGTCGTGCCAGACTAATGTCCATGTCTCCCTGACCAATGCGGAAATGATGAATGTTGCTGTGACAACAAAACTCAAGTCAATGGGAATTATTTTTATCACGCCTGTACATACTTATCCTTGAGCAACAGTTGCACGTTTAACGCAAAACAAGTGGAGATCAAAAGTAAATAAAAATGTCGACCAAAACTTGAACAGGACGTCATTAATTTGTTTACCTACTCAAAGCGGGGCACGTTTTCGTTAATCGCCCGCAGATAATTCAATCAATTACTTTGAGTACTTGTAAATGGCGAAGAAAGAACAAACTTGGAGCTGAGATGCGATATTTCGAATTAAAAATATCTTTGATATCAAGTTGGATGATTCCTTAAAAGTATGAAAAATGTTATCGTCCCCTTACGAGTGTAAGTAATGACACTTTTCTCCGACAATAACAACTTTCACATATGTCTTCGATATCACGTAATCTTTGAGAGCTGAGTCACCTCTTAATCCGTAGATCATATTGCCAAAGAAGACGTTGAGGTAACTGTAAGAAAAAGAACGTGGAAATCCACGTGACTTTTCTCATCCTTCCGCCTCGGAGCCTCAAGTAGTTTCCAATAAAAGTCCGCGCGGCGGAGTCGCGTGCTTTCAAGTGGGGCTGGCAATTTCGTGCCATTGGACATCGCCGGTTCCCCGTTCGGGATAGAGTTCGACCGTTTACAAATAAAACTGTAAAGTCAACGACGCTCGCGAGCGCAGGAAGTGAGACGCTGCACCTGCAGCGTCGGAAACTCCGAGCGTCTGCGAAGGGTTATAATGTAATACTTGGGGGGAGAGAGGATCGATAGAGAAAAGACGAAAGAAGACCCTACGACTAAGTTACGTAAACGTCTGAATGCCGCGTTTCGTAATCCGTTCGCCTCCATCGTTCTCTCGTCTTTCGCTATCGTGCAACACGTGCACTTTGTTAAAGGAAGAGTCTATCGACCTCAAACGTCAGTTTAAATTACTCCGCTGCACCAATACTGTATAAATACGAGATGAGATGTATTAACACCAATATCCCAGATGCGCATTCCAACATTAAATAACTAGTCGGGAAAGAAATTTAATATTTTCCATTTAACCGAATTGACTCGTCAACTTTATCCGTGGCATTTCATTGTCACTTTCTTCGGACTACGGTAAAGAACTTGGATGGTATATATTTTCCAATGTAATTTTTCAACTCCAATGTATGCATAGAGAGAGAGATTTTTTTTAAGTTTCGTAGATTTTTTTTATAAAATATTAGTTGAAATGTTACATTAGGTAATACAGAGTTAAAGGTGTTACCGTTTAATACTTGTCATTTTTCTTACTATTGACATTTTGAACCACCTGAGTTAATCGTGGTTTTTAAACATTTTTTAAAAAACCCTTCATTAACCCATCATGTAAAATGAAGTTACACATATTATTTCACGTTTGACGTTATATGCAATTTCGTAACTTTAGAGTAATGTCCATTTTTGCGCATCGCATTCTCTAATTTGTAATTTTAGCTTCTCCCCAGAATGTAGAAATTTCTACACAAGTTGGGAACTCCGATTAAGTCTCTTGTGGCTAATGAGACATATATTTTACTTAAATTGTTTAACTATTAAATTTAACCGAATGATAGAAACTAGCTAACAGTAGTAATGCATTGATACGAATGAGAACTATTAAAAGTCAACTTTTTAAATGTTTGGCATTTCAGAAAATATAATGAGACGGGGAAAAAATTTATGTAGTAGCTCGTGGACGAATTTGCACTTATAATAGAATTTATCAACCAATATAATATATTATATGTATATATTAATTTCAACTATATTTACACCTGTCCACGGATTATTAATAATATAGTAAGTTGATTATATAATTTATCTCAGTTTGAAATATATACCTATGCATGATAGGTGAATGAAAATATTTAAAGAGCTTTCCACTGTCAATTTACAGGGGGATATATTACGGGGGCTTGATACATAATATCAAGCTGATTTGCTTTGAATTATATCCCGAAAGTTCGTAACAAGGCCATTTATTACAAGTAAGACAATCGGCGTTTCTATTCTTAGGCAGATTACTGGTAGTTAAGAGCAGCGGTTATATTTCATACGGTTTCTGTCAGCCAATCCTAGTGTTTTGCATCACGTGACCAGATGATTACATGCGTCATGAATGCAGCCCCGAAGCGATGCAAACGTTGCGGCGAATCAGCGCAAAACGATCCCGATAGCGATGAATACATCTAACCAAATGGGTGCGACGGTCTAATCAACGGCCGAGCATAATCACCCAGCCCCGACGTAACACAACTATTTGCGACAAATCGGTATAACTGCGCGTGCAATCGAAATGGGCTCGTTTCAGGCAACGTGGATGGATTCTTGTTGTTAATCTTACACAAACTTTGAGCGTGTCACTAATCTCCGCTGGTCTTCTCGAAAACGATGAAACAACTCCCATTCGACCCGGCTAGAAGTCGGGCTTGCATAACTGCCGTTTAACTATTTCGATTCCCCTTGAATACATGTCCGCAAAACCGCACAATTATGGACGCGGAGCCCACCTCTTGCAGGAGATCCTGTTTTGCTAATGCTTTGCGGACGTAAACGCGCGCCAGCTTACGCATTAATATTATAAATATAGCCGCGGTTGTTCGCAAAATGTTACTGATATATCATTGTGTACCGCATGTCCCTACCCACTTACAGTAAGCGTTCGTTTCTGCGGTCCGAATTGTGGTAGAAGCAGCAGACCCAATTTCTTTGTTTCGTTCCGAAAAGGTATCGGCAAAATGGTTCATTTCCATTAATGACTTATTGCAAGAAACTCGCATTAATTGGCCAAGAAATGTTCGCTCGCAGTATCATAAATGTATACTAATATTAATTTTAGTTACACACTAACAATGAAACGTTAATTTTTTTTTTTTTAATCATCTGTTGATTATTCTTAAACTGAAACTATTTTTATTTTTTTCTTGAAAAAAAATCCGTTTAATATAAATGGAATTATTCTTTAGATAAATATGTGCTTTATAAGAATTATTTATTCTTATTATAAATAGAATTTCGTTTTGTCCATATAATGAATGGGAATCCTATTTAATCTAAGAATTTTCTATTATTCTTAAATAGTCAGTTTTGTGAGTGTATGAAAAAAATTTGAATTTTCCAAATGATAAATAAATATGAAAAATGAAGGAAGCACATATTAAATAATTTGAAATTCATTATAATCGATTGTATCATGCATCGAAGTTGGTAGCGCAGATCTAATCAGGGATCGCTGTTAGAAAATTAATGTGGTTTGCCGCGCGATCGAACGATTTCCTCTACCTCGATGAGATAACATTAGCAACAACGTAATTCGTGCGTTGATTTAACGGGTGGAAAATTAATCGTGGAAGCGCATAAAGCGTCAGAGCGCAAAATACAAGCAATAGAAAACCAGCTTGGCTGATCAAGATCATGGGTATTGCCGACGCCAGCTGCCGATTAAACGTATTAATTAATTAATAACAATTCGGCTCCTCTAATCTTGCTGCGTCAGACATTGTTTGTGTCCTCCTTTAATTATGCCGGCAATAAATGTTTCATCCGCTCGCAATAATTGATCAAAACTTGAGCAAGGATCTGAAAAATTTTGACAGCACGCACATTGTAAGATTTCATTCAAATTTGTGGCTGCGTATATTATTCGCGCGGTGAAATGTAATTTTGCACGCAGTTTAAACGCAGAATTACAATCAAGTTTTATCATATGAAAACTTATTAAACTAAAGGCTACGCGGGAAGTTTTAATTAAAAATTATTTAATTAAAAGAATGTGCTCATATTTTGCGAAAAAATAAAAGCACATAACGATGTGCAATCATAATAAATTAATTTGAAACAGCGGAAGAGTTACTTTTATACGGAGATTTCCTTCGAAATATGAGTGAGATCTTTAAGAAAGCAGTAATTTTGTAAACATCGCACGTACGCCAGTTTATTCTTTCAGCTTATTGGACAGCTTGAGAAAATAGGGTCTAATGAAGCGGGGTTTCAACAGATAGAGGGGTGTTGGTATAGCTGCTTTAGATCTTTTGGTCGCAATTGTTAAAAGATACAAGGTGCATAGTTTGTTAATAAAACGTTTTTAGCTCGCGTATATTCGTCGATCTAAAATGTTAATCATCAAAGTTACCCTTAACTCTAATTGATACGTTTAATTGGACATTGTCTGTTGCAGAGATTTATTACTGTTTTACCAAATTTATAATTATATTATTATATTGTTTAAATTGCAAATACTTTATTTCATCGTGCAATGCAGAAAATAATTTGACTAATTTTAAGGGGATTTAATTTTCCAATATCATATTTCAATTTAGCTTTCGTTAATGGCGGAGAACAAAACGCGCTTAGATCGTAAATTCAATAATAATATCTCGTTGTCAAGGCAAGTCGTACCGTAATGGCAAAAAGTTAAAGCGAATCGTAGGTACCTGTACTTCCTCCGCCTCATTCTTAGAGAAGTATGGAAAAAACTTTCGCGGTGCAGCTAGCTGGTCTATGGGTTTTGCTTTCTTTGCTCGAAAAGCTTAATGGATTTCTTTAACCCAACGACGATTTGCGTAGAACCGAGGAGGTTTTTGTCTCTTCTTTACATACCAGAGTTTTCATCGAAAAATCGCGGTACAAAATCTATGCATTGTTTAATCATTTCGATTAAGATATAAATACGAGGGCGGTACGTTTCAACAATTTCGTTACGAAAGTTATATATTTCTAACAAAAATAAACAACTTCCGTTTAATTATTAATAACTTTTTAATGTCAATTCGCAATAAATATTATATGTAAAGTACCATCGGAAACAAATTAAATGCAACTGTTTAATTTAATAGTTATTTTCAAACTATTTGTACAATGTTCAATTATTTATTTTGAATTATCATTAATTAGTTACCA
>JABFPN010001504.1:0-28612 GCA_022817305.1 Leptoteleia sp. ZL-2020 | reverse complement strand
TTTTTTTTTTAAAAAAAAAGGAGTTAAAAAATTTTTTTTTCGGTAATTAATTAGCTAATAAATAGCTAATAATTCTCCATGCATTTTTATTTGGTTGTGCTACAATGGCTGTGCCAGCTTGACAGACCCGCGTCGCGTCCGGCTCGGACTCTTAAGGCCCCGCGAAATCGGCTTTAAGGATCTGTTGAGGTTGCACTTTCAAGATTAGTACTTTCTCGTATCGCGATAACGCGCACCGAGAGAGCGCGGACTTTTTATTTGCGTCGGACTTTTCGACCGAAAGGGTCCGGGCCGCGTCGCTCCTCCCCTGTCGGCCTTCCGTCCTTGTCGCGGGATATCGGCGCGCCTGGTCTCGCGCGTTCTCGCCGCTCGGCTCGGCTCGGCCGGCTCGCACGAGTGTTCCCTGTTAGGCGACCCCCTACCCCGTTGCCGTCCTCCATTACCGCGAGGACGCTAACTCAATTTGTATGCGAGAGCGCGACTTTGCCAGATGCGCGCTTAAGGTCAGACAGCCTCTGTCAGTTACCCTCGTAAGATATCTTTAGGCGCTGCTTAAACGCATTCCATCCGGACCGCGCGCCAGACAGATTATATATTACACCGCCGCGGCGGCTCAAGTTTCTGCCGCTCGATTGAATTTGGTTCGGCTGTGATTTCAGTTTTATCGGCCATTCTTTACTTGGGTCCGCAAAAACTCGTAAATCTCTCATTCCCTCCTTTCGCATTGTGAGGTCCGCAGGATCCTACGGCCGATTCGCCTAACTTTAAGTTCACCTACATCTCTCTCCCAGTTATCGTCGAGCATCCCAATCAATGATCGTTCTTTCATTTTCATAGAAAATATCGTAGCTGGGTCGAATGAATGCGCCAATTGAATAATATTGAAACTGTTAAGGCTGGTTTTGAAATTAAGGAAGAGTTTTTTAGGAAAAATTACTGAACGAGCTGACTTATGTATGCTGTCTTGTGAGCGTACACGGAAAAAAAGTATTCACTATAGTAGATAAATGAGTTTATCTAGCCATTTTTAAATAATTTAGTAAGAATTTATTCTATTTGCAGAAGGATATAGATATTAAGTCGACTAAAATGAATATTTAAGAGTTACATAAACTGTATGGCTGATTCAACCATACAATTATCTAAGAAGAACTGAACATAACCTCAATATGTCAACAAAAGTACTTGGATTGCACTGTGTTTTGGATTAGATAAATTCGTATGGCTGATTCAGCCATACAGTGTATGTGATTCAAGAAACTCGCTAGGTTAGTTTTCATAAATTCGACTCACATCAATTTCTTTGGCTACGATAATTATCATTTCTAATTATCTTAATAATGGCCAAACAATATATCTAACTTACATAGAAATTTAGTAGAGCACTTCATATTTTTTTTTCCCGTGTAGGGAATAGTCAGCTTCATTTGCGTTGTATAGTGAAATCATATACGAAAAAAATGTATGGTGAATACTAATATCTCTAGTAATAGTAGTTTATTAAATTTCAGTCTATTTAGCCCTGAAATTCCCATTTTAAGCCGGGGCAAAATGGCTGCCTGGTCATTATAATATAAAATTATGTAATAATTTTATTATATTTCAAATTATATTATAAAATTACTGATAATTTGTCTCAAAAGAGCAAATTAACGAAATACAAACAATAACGATGAAAAATCCACTTCTGAGATCTATATCTCTGAAACTTTACTAGTGTATTAAATATCTCGACGATATCCTAAGTATCAGTTTGAGACGGACATTGCAATAATGTTATTGTGTTAATATAGAAATGGACTTGTGTTAATATATTAACTACTTCCGCGTGGAAAAAGTCAATCTCATTAAAATATGAATACTGTTGGCAAATAATCTGGTAATATAGAAATAGAAAACAAAATTTCACTGCTATTATTCATTTTACCAAAAGTTTACTTCACGGCTGACTTCTGCTTAAGTTTTTCGATACGTTAATTTTTCTTGAATAATTTAAAACTAATTTTAAGTGCGAGTGAAAATTACACAAAGGATTCATTTGAATTTATGACTCGTAAAAAGGTGTAAGAGTAATTTGAAAGTTTACTACTTTTTTAGCAATAATATATTTGCATTATTTTCAACGAGGAAAACGTTTAGGTTTATCTTCATAGCTTCCAAGTCATTTCTAATTGACTTTTATTCGTGAGCATATTTAACGTCGGACCATGTAGATGAAACTCCTTGGAGGCACATGTAAAATAAGACGTCAAATACACGCCACCCTTTACACATGTACATGTGAATTACAACATTACAAATTAAAATAACTGCAATGTACTGATATCATTACTCACACTTATCATAAATCAATGCCACGTTGATTTTAAAGTTTGTAATCAAATTATAATAAAAAATTTGAAAATCTAATAAAATGATTCTTTGATGTATTATAATAATAAGAAATTCTATTCGATTTACATTGAAATTAATATTGGCACATATTTCAAATATATATATATATATATATATATATATACCAAACGGTGGTTTTGGGGACACGCCCTATTTGGGAGACTAGGTACGTGTTGGATATTCAAATTTTGGAGGTAAATTTTCAAACAATTTTAGGAAGTGTCCCCAAAACTGCCGTTGTTTCATAATGTGACTTTGGGGACAGTCCCCAAATCTACCAGATGTCCTCAAAACTGCCAGTAAACAAGTCAATAGAATGGCAATTTTGTCTCAAAACTACCGTTAGAATAATATATGTTTGTATACGAACTTCAGAAATTATCTATTTGAAACAACTGAAATAATACAAATAATAGTTTGCCTTTATTTTACTTCATTTTTAATTTAGTTTCCCTACAAATAACAACACATTTATCTAATTCAAATAAATACTTTTCTTCGTGTAAATAATTAATTTATTAGACTCGTATACAAATAAATATTTATTTAAAACAAATAATATATTCTCTCGTTATGTAAGTTAATAATTAGTATGCAACAACAAAATTATTCCAGTGATATCTCAATGGTATCATTTAATTAAGCAGTAGATATTCTTATAAGATATTTAAGATATCAGAAGTATCTCCAAGACATCTTATTAATAGCAACTAACATAACCATAAGGTTAATAATGTCTTTTCTATTTGATAAAACATCAACTTTAACTGAATTTTTTTTTTTTCTTTTTTGACATAACGATTAGTACACTGAGTTTTTTGAACAGTTGAAGAATTGAACAGAACAAAATAAACAATTGAACAAATTGTTCAATTTTAAATTCTTCTCTATTATAACTATGGTAAAAATTAATCTAAACTTTTGAAAAAAATAAAAATCTGCTCAATATAGTTCGTTTATTAGAGATCATTGAAATTTTTCTATATTTCTCTCAGTGTAGCCAATACTGGGCCAGACTTTGGCCAATTATCCAGCCGCGATAGTTGGTGCACGCGATTGGACCACGTGACAATGGTGTTTCATATCGATAAGCAACCGAAACTATAATAAGTTAAATTCTACATGGGCAATGGGTAGTCTTGCCCACAGCATTCGAAAAATGTTAATAAACCCGGCAAGTTTTTGCGGATAAGAATCCAAACGATAAGAAATTGTTGAAAAAACATTAAACGGGTATCTTCGGTAAGAACCGTCTTAACGAGATCCAGGCCAACCCACTCGTATTCTCCGCGAGTCTAGAAACGTCAATTAAGCCTGATGAATGACATTAAATTAGCGGCGAGATCATTAGATATGTTTATCATCTACTTAAACGGGAAAGTACCGGGAGTGGATACCCCCCTCGTAGGTGCTAAACGGAGGTAGGTTGCTCGGTATTGACTGGCAGAGGGATCGTAAAAAAGTGAGATGCGAAAACCGGCTCGAGACGATAAAACCCCGATAGACCCCCTACCGGTTTCGTTCGGTTTGCCAAAGAAGGCGGCAGTCCGCCGTCAGATCGGTTATCTTGGGACTTTCATTTAGATGCCCATTCCGATCGATGAAAATTGAAAGAATAATTGAAAGATGATTTAACGCTCGCCCCGTGGAATGTCGCTGCAAACACGAAAACGAGTCAATCGACATAAACATTTCTATTGTAAACTTTTATACCGCTGACTTCCCTACACTGAGAGAAATTTGCTTAGTACGCCCAACTAAAAACTTGTCAAATAAGTTGGGCTAAATGAATTTATAGTTGGACACATTAAAAACTATAGTTACGAGAACTTATTCAATTGCAACTTATATTTTAGTTGGTTTTTCAAATAATTATCAACGAAACATCTTGAATTATATTTCTAATTAAATTCATTTCTTCAATTCATAAAAAATATATGCAATGTTCTCACTGAAAATGTAATAAATGCGTATTTTATATTCAAGCTTTATTTAACAGTTAAAAAACACTAAATAAATGAATATTTATTTAATATAATAAACTTTTGAGCTGTTAAAAAAGAGAACTACTACTTTGCAGTAATAGTACTTTGATCATATCAATAAATGTTTCAATAATTCTGTCATGATCCAACAAATATTCATCAGGATAACAATTTGAGATCGAAGTCAAGGTCTGTTGTGATTTTTAAGTCTTGATTATAGGATTCAGACAGGTTTCCATATTTGAAGAATACTTTTAACTCAAATATGGAGGCAGACTTGGATACGAAGTTGGCCCTGATCTGGAATCACATATTTTTGAGATTCCTCACTGAGGATAGCTTACATGGTACGGAAATGAAAACATTCAAGTAACTTTCGCACAAACAAAAGTCGCAGAAATGAAAAACACGGCAAATAAACTTATGACAATGATTCGAAGAAAAAATTCAATTTACCAAAAAAGGAAATATGTGAAAAATAAAAGTATACAAAAGTATACATTTATAAAATAGTTGTTCACTTTTGAAATTCTATCCATTAAAAATAACATTTGAAACATTAATTTTATAATATGGCATTTTACATTTTCTCCTATTTTCTTGCCCTTTTGCGTATGTAAAATTTTATTAATACCACTATAATTTGAAGAGCCTCTTTTTTTAATTTTTAAATAAAAATTAAATAAAAAATCATTATTTATCATTAAATTACTTTGTTCTTCATTGAATTTGTTGATAAATGCTAAATGCTGTCGTCCTTTTAGTCCACAGAAATAAAACTTCTCGTTTCGACCATTTTTCTTCTTTACGGTTTGCAATTTATTGACTTTCACATTGAATTATTGTGCCTTACTTCTACACTGAGAAAAATATAACAGAAAAAATTACTGTTTTTAACTGTATTTCAGCCACATGTCCGTCTTTTAATAAAAATTACTGTTTTTTAAAAGCAAATACACTAGTTTTAAATGTCATATTTATAGATAAAACCGAAATTTTTCCTGTTAAAAAACGGTAATTTTTATCAAAAGACGGACATGTGGCTCAAATACAGTTAAAAACAGTAATTTTTTCTGTTATATTTTTCTCAGTGTATGTACCCATTACACTGAGAAAAAAGTAACATGGTTAATTTTCGTGATTACTAAAATTTTGGTTGAATTATAGTTATTTTAACTAAAAATCAGGTAACTGGAACTAAAATTGTATAGTATTCACGAAAATTAACTATGCGTATAGTTAATATTACTATATTTTTTTCTCAGTGTACACGGAGAAAAAAGAATATTAAAATTAGAAACCAAGGGATTCCAAATTAAAATTAGAAACCAAGGGATTCCAAATTTTAATAAATTGAATTCTAATTTTTGACAAACGGTTTAATACATGTTTTGTCCATTAGGTGTCACTATTCATTATTTCTAACCTATGCCGTTCATAAAACAGAATGTCAAATTGTACAAAACTATATGGAATTGCAATTTTTAATAAACTGATTTAATAAATTTTCATAATTCAGTTTACCATATAATGATATTCTGCAAGTATAATGCCAAATTAGTAAACTTTTTATTAAAAATTAATACTTTTTTTCTTAGTGTAGATTAGTGTTGGTTATCTAACCAACCAACAACCAAAGTTGGATATCTGACCGTGATTATCTAACAAAAAAACCGTTCTTTAAATCACACATTTAATTATTTTCGATAATACTTTCACATATTCATACAAAATGTTTGGCTCAATAATTGGACATTCACAGCGAAGGAATTTATTCAAACAAGATTATTGATAAATTTACTGATGTTACTTTAATAGAAATAAATTGTAGAATAAATGTAATATAATTATATAAATTGTTTGAAATAAATGAACGGAAACTAGAAATTGTTGTAAATTATTAATCAGTATGGTAATCACGTCTTAAGTAACAAGACGTGCATTGAAACTGACGTGCCTATTACATTTTGATCGAACCACGTATGTATTTACTGCGTGAGGGACTAAACATGTTAGCATGTTTCAACAACTTCAAACCTTTTGATCTTGACACTAATGTACGTTACACGAGTCATTCTTTAAATCAATTAATTTTACTAAACTCTTCAAATTCTAATGATTATAATAAATTTACTTAAGAACATAAATAAAAAATATAACAAATCGGACATGCCCTATCACATATAGGGCCCCAATGAGGCTGAAACGTGGAAAACCTGAATACACTACATTTGAAATCTTTTTAATTTAATTAGACTAAAATCTCTATTAACATTTTCTTTTTCATTTATTCTACTATTCGATAAAAGTGTTTTAATTTTTTAATTACATTCTTAAAATTAATTTAAAACAATGTAATTTTCTTTCAAGTTATATCATTTTGTAATAAAGTATACTTGTCTCTTGACTTTTTATATTAAATTTGTCATTTCCCGGTATTTAAACATAACTGTAAAACGCTTGTTTTTTTTAACTTCAAAATGAAAGCTTAAAAAGGATATAATTACCGAGATGAATAACGAATTGATTCAATTTCATTCCCAAGATCCGATTTATATTAAATGCGTTTCAACGACGGTTACTTTAATTATAACTTTACAGGTGGATAACGAGATAAATTCCATGAATATAAAATACAAACTTAATTATTATAAATTCACGATGTAATAACTAATCTTTAAAAGCTGTACTTAATATTTCGTGATAACCTTATCACCGCAGAAAATTATAATCTTAAAATAGAAAATTTTAATATTTTAATAAAAAAAGATATACGTTTTCTCATAAAGATGCATTTATGAAACATGGCATAAATACAGTATTTACATGAGAAAACTAAATTTCCACCAAATTACTTTCATAACCACTATTTAAAACTTGTAATAAAAAAATAAGCTCACTGATTTTGATATTACATTAATAAAATAGAATGAAAATCTAAAAAATTAAAAATGTAGTAATTGTTTTAAATACTACTCATGAAAAAGTATTGCGCTTTATTCTTTGATCATTATTTTCAGTCACAATTAGATGACTTGGGTATAAAGAAATTAGCAACTTCATAAACTCATTTAATTAAGACAAAAAAAATGCATTCGCAACGGGTTACAATCTTGTGACTGCAAATTTAGCAAGTTTGTAATTTTAATTTATGCAAATTTAAAAAAAATGGAATTAAAGATTGAATTAAAGATAACTAATTTTAGAAAATTTGATGGTGTTTTAGTTTAAAGCATAAAATTATGATCATCGCTCATATTCAAAATTCCTACAATTTCTTAAATTTTGTGCTAATTTTGCGTTAGATTAATAAAATCAGATTATTATAAGGAATCCCTAATGCATAACGCTTATCTACCGCAGAATATTAGACTTTATCTCTTAAAGGGAAGAGCAACGTTTAGTACTTCTTTACACTTATTCATTTTCAATTAAAGGCAAAGTTCAAAAAATATATAGTGTTCTTATTGTAAACTAGTAAATATCACTTACTCAAACGTCTTTTTTTTTAAAGTGTATAATAGAGCCGAATTGATTATCTCCAAGTGATATACCCTGGTTATCATTAAATATCGACAGTATCACGGGCCTCTATCCACCCTAAACTTTTCTCCCTTAGCAAAATTATCATAATCCCTTTTTTCCTCAATATTCTTTCCATTACGAATTCACTTTCCATCTAGAAATGGAGAATATGTTAATGAGCAATGCGTCATTACCTTAATATTATCATCAAAATACATATACTAAAAACAAGTGAATCATAATAGCACAAGAATTATTTTATTTTTCTCAGTGTAATTATATACAATATTTTTTTATTTATAAAATAGATCGCAAAGATCGCACCTCCATATTAACCCTTTCCACTGCAAGAAATATAAGCAACTATATCTTTATGTTACAATAAAAATATGCGACACAAATATCATAACTATCGCAAAAAGATTAATCTTAAAAATGTAAGCACGTTGTTACTTTTTTGATTTGATAATAAATAATCTTTGCATAATTTGATGACGAATTAAAAATGGAAGATGAAACGAATAACTCGAGGGAGGTAAGAGAGACGAGAGAGGAGAGGAGCTTTTGAAATAAGAAATTCAAGCGAGGAAATGGGGGAAGGAGAGAATAGTCGTGGGGGCCGTACCGCAGCGGTTGCTGCGAACCCGTAGACATTCCCGATCATTATTCCACTGGCTCGTTTAAATCCGCGGAGAGGGGGGCAGTTAACCTTGGAAGCGGAGGCAAAGTTGACCTCCTTGCTGAGGTTCTACAACCTCACCCTTTAATACGAAGACAAACTCGATAGAGCTCTTACACTCCGGCACTCTGTCGTTTTGACCCTTCTCGTCGTTTGTTTATCAACGTCAGGCTACCTGGTCACCTCAAAATTCTATTCAAACATCTGCGAATGTTCACGACAGGGACAATGAACCTCTCATTTGGCGCTCAACACTTCGGCCTTCGTCACACTTTCGTTTCATGCAGAACCCAACAGTTTTGGAACCAGCAGTCATTAAAGAAATCGAAATTCGTATTGTACTGTTTGTCCTCGCAATTATATGGTTTCGAGAAAAGGGCGTCGAGTGCTGTGTAAACAAAATACCAACATTTACCTAACGACGACAGAGTATATCGCCACAGTACCATAACAGCAACTCGTACCAATTTCATTTGTGTACTGTTAATTTTGTTTAAATAGAAAGTGTCATATTACTTCTTAAAAACAGTGAGTCATTTTTACATTTAGACATATTAGACGAATCTAACATGTGATCTTTATATTTATTTCAATATTTCTTTAGTAAACATCTTAAAAATTTCTAAATGTTTTAATAAATAACACTTATCAATTAATATAATATCGATTTTTAATTATTAAATATTATTACTATTCCACAACCCTAGTAGAAATGAAATCGGGCATGCCCTATCACATATAGGGTCCCTATGAGGCTGAAACGTAGAATACCTGAACAACGGTTTTCTGATTTGAGCCCTATAAGGGACTAACCAGGTAATTGAGCACCGGTACAGAACGTAATGCTCGGCATTGGTCTGGTACCCATCAGGTTTCCATTTTTGATTAGTACAAAAAATGGTTACTGATCAGGGCCTTATCAGATATTTCAAATTTAGCCATAATGGTATAAATGTGGACACCATTTCAGGATCAAATCAGGATAACAGAGTTAAAGCCATTTATGATTGAAATGACCTCAGATTAGTTGAATCTTACGAGCGTCGCGGTAGCCTAATGGTCAAGGTGTTAATACACTTCAATAGGTGCGGTACTCGATTTTCAATGGCGACGAATTTTTCTACGCAAAATTTGTTAGGCCAATAAAAATAGACAAGTTCTGTGAATGCCAATTATTAAAATATAAAAAAAACTCAGTTTACCAACAATGTCAATAATTTTTATTAATCTTTCCTCTCTGTCTGGATAACAAATAAGGTCCCTCTTGGGCCCCGATTTGGTTTCAATTTAGTTCCTCATTGGGCCCTTATACATACTGAGCGTTACGAACTGATACGGCGACCTATTTGAATACCAAATCAGTTTCTGATTTGGAAACTTGGAAAACGAACCAGAGCCACATCTGGTTCCACGCTAGATTTCTACTTGGGTAATTATAGCTGGATCTAATTTGTATTTCGACTTACCTTATGTGCAATGTTTTCATCCTGTTCAGGGACCTTTCGTGGGCTCCTCGAAGAATCGTTGTATTTATTTCTCGAAGTTGACTTATAACTATTGTCTAGAACTTCAGCTGGTGGTTTGTAATCACGGTATCCGGTAGGAGAAGGCGTGTGTGTCTCATAATCATTCGCTATCATCGATGATTTGTAACTTTTATTGTGAATTGCGCGTGGTTTGTTAGATATATCATCTTCGAACACATCGTCGATAAGATTATCTCCCACCATGTTCTGTAAAATTTAACAAAAACACTCATTATTTACCAATCAACCACAAAAAAATTTACAATTTTTATTTTTATAGTATAATATTCGTATTATTATATTATTATATAATAATATAATATTTTAATTTAGACCTGTCATTTTAAAGCAAACATTATACAAGTTTAACTAAAACATGATGAATACTTTTTAAATTTTCAATTACAATTATATTAATTAATCATTTATACTAATAGAATAATGATCAGTATGATAAGCTTGAAAATCGAAATCATAATGTGAATTTACATTGAATTTAAATCCAATTAATTCGACCTCTTTGTGGAAAACTGTGTCACCCCTCGATTGTGAAATTAATTACACAAGTTCTAGATGTTGTTAATTTAACTACATTTGCTCGTAAGAAGTTTTCTTATTTATGCTGTCGTTTAATTATTTTAGGAAATTAATCAACAAGGCAATTATAAATATAGTTTTTTTTCATTATTAATTCAAATTAGCATTAAAGTGTAGTTGAAAATAATAAAATATGCAATGGAATCACGACTATACAACTTTTCTTAAATAAACATTTTGAGATAGCAGAATCATACAACAGAATAAAGGAAATCAAATTAACAAATAAGATATAATAAGATTACAAAATACAACTGGGGTAAATATAATTTTAGCTCGTAAAGTTTACAATTGCTACAACTGAATTTCCAGTTATGATAACTAATCACGTTACCGCGATGCCAAGTTTAATTATCCTAAGTACAGCCTTAAATTTTCTTAGCTAAAGTAACAACTAATTATAACAATCCCAAACATTGCTCCATGTTTCCTAAATAAAGTTCTGAAATATCTTATTACAAATTAATAAAAGAATTATCGGCTACTTCATGCGAGTCGTCAAGATCAAATTTACAGTTCGCCACTAGCACACGGAGAGAAAAGAATATTAAAATTTGGAAACCAGGGATGAATAAACTGAATTCTAATTTCTGGCACACTTATTCTATGTTTTATCCGTTTGATGTCGCTATTCATCAGTGTTGCTAATCTTTTGCCTATGTCGATCATAAGTCAATTATTAAACAGTTTACTAAAATTTAATAAACATATTGTTCAATTATAAGAAACTACATAGAATGACTATTTTTAATAAATTAATTTAACAAATTTTAATCAATTAGTTTTCCATATAATTATATTCTGTAAGTATAATGCCAAAATAGTAAAGTTTTTATTAAAAATTGATATATTTTCTCTCAATGCAGGCATTGATGAACCTGTTAGAATGGAAGTAAGAAAACAGCAACATCCCACTTCGTCCACCATCGGAAGTGAGAGAACCGAGGAAGTCACGCGCATAATGCAAATAAAACAACGCGAGCGAACTGAAGGTCTGCTGGAAGTAACGGCAGAAGTGGCGTGTAGAGATCGAAGGGTAAACGAGTCACGAGGGTCCTCAAGCCTGGTCAATCGGTGTTAGACGGATGGGGCACAGAGCCGCCCTTCGTTCCATTTTATTCCGCAAGCTTCGACCGCCCTGTAAAACTCCCCGGGGGCTCTAAAGGTAGCCCCCAATCCAGTAATCGCAGACCTTAGAGTCCGTCTATTGCTGTGGGTCGATCAAGGGGACCAATTATCAAACGGAAACGTGCGGATAGAGCGATATCGATTTTTCTTGCTGCACAACACCAATCTGAGGTAACAATTGTCCCGGTCATTACACGGGTGATGTATGTTATCTGTTTTGAATGCGAAAGAAGTGAATCTCGTGTTCTCATTTTCGAGTTTATTTTCGATTTTCTCTGATATTTGCTTTGGGGAGAAGTATCGAAATCTAATACCGGGAAACAGAATATATTAGGAGTAGTATGTCAGATTCTTAATATCAAATTTTGTGATAAATATTATTTATATCTACACGGAGAGAAAAAAATATTAATTTTTAATAAAAAGTTTACTAGTTTGGCATTATACTTGCAGAATATCATTATATGACAAACCAATAAAATAATTTCATTCCACTGAAATTAATATAGATACATTTATAAATAATAAAATATTAAATCAGTAGAGAGTACCTATGTTTAGATGTACTCGTGGGCACTTAAAATATTTTAATCCCATTAAGGAGAGTCTTAAATACAGACCTTATTAAATCAAATGTATAATAGCTCTTCGTCGCGAGGATTAAACTCACTCGTCAACTTAGTTTTCAGTAAGTAATTAATGGAGAAAGTTTCAGGTATCAATTGACCACTGGTTGTTGTAACAGTCAAACGTCATCTTCATAATTATCAAAGACTTACTAAATTCTCCAACCATACGAAACTATTTCTATCTAATAATAATCTGCCAACAGATGAAGGCCTTTGATGTAGCATTACGAGTGGTTATTAAACCTTGCGAAGTAGGACTGACTGAAATATAGAAACTAATAATTCTGCAGTAAAATACAGCAAATAACAGTGACATAAAAGTAACAGGTTTACACGGAAGAAAAATGTAGTAAAGATAACCAAACGTGTTTGATTTGCTAAATATAAGCAGAATATTTGGTTCTTTGAGCCAATGAACAAAATTTAAAACTACAGTTAAATAGACCCAAACTTTTTAAACTGTTACATATTAAATTTTATGAATGTTCAGATAAAAAACTAATTATGCAAACCAATTCTTAAATGGATATAAATTGCAATAAAATGATAAAATCGTAAAAAAAAAACAATAAATATTTTTGTTCACCGATTATAGTTACAAAAACTAAAAATTTAGTTTATATTAATTAAATCAAATACATTATTCTCTCATTATATACCACTTTTCATTTCTTGTTAACTATAGATATATGCTTTTCGTATAAATAATTTACTATTAATGTAATCAACTTCTCTCGCTGCCTTTTATGCAAAAAAAAACTTATTCGAAACACTTTTAACGAGTTTATAGTTCACCCTTGCATGGAACCACAACGACCACGCTAAGTAATATTTAACAAGCTACAAAAGGATACCTTGACGACAGTTGGTGCAACGTCACAAATGTCACTTAAATTGTGATATTTATTTCTTCAAAATGCATCTACTAAAAGTAAATCAATCAGCAATTAAATTATAATCAAATTAAAATGAAATCAGAATAAAAGTTCAAGTAAAGCAAGCCTCTCAAATTGCTTAAAATTTCATATATGATTTGTAACTTTATACACTTTTAAAATCAACCACAAATTTTAAAGTTCAATAAAAACCTTCCGATACTACAGCGATGCTATTTACTAATTTAGATGATGTACCCGAGTACATTAGAATGAAATTGTGTTTTTGTTTTGATTGCTTTATGAAGAAGTAAACCAATTTTATTTCCATTTATTCCTCAAAGAGAAACTTTATCGCGTAATGAATATTTTCAAAATATTCCAAGGTTTGTTTTAAATAAATCTCTGTAAAGCAAACCATAATATAATTTTTGATGACAAGGAAACTAATAAAAACATTGTAAAGTTAAAAGTTTATAAGGAAAACTGATTAATTAATTAATTTATAACATAAAAACAATTCAATTATAATCCACTCGGAAATATGTACTTAAAATGTATTTTTATTGTTACCTGATTATTAACTTCATTATTATGATTAAAACAATGCAACTTAAATATAGCAGAAAAAGTGGTCTTTAAAAAGGAACTAATTAGACATTATCTTTGAAGTTAATTCTATAAGGGCAGAACAATAATTTAATACAAGGCATCATATATTATATCATTAAGACTCCTAACTAATTAATACACCTGTTAAGTACATAATGATACCGTTCATATAATGTTACTGTGGTTGACTTTATAAGACATAAATACATAAATATTTAATGTATTATAAGCAAATTTTGGTTACGTCATAAATAATACCTTTCTTTACATTTCAATTGGAATTATACAAATACACATAATAGTATAAACAAATTCTACTATTAAACAATTGCTACCATAGTTGTTTGTCTGTATCAGCATTGTATTTTACGTTAATTAATAAAACTATAATGTTTATAATAAAATTAATAACTGTAACGATTATTTTGTGACCCGTTATATAGGTTAATAAACAACCAGGCCGGTAATACCGAGGAAATTGATTTTTAAGTAATGCACTAGTCAAATATAGCCGATTTAAATGTAAATACAACATTTCAACAACCTTCTTGCAAACGATTCATTCAAGTGTATAAACATTTAAAATTAGCAAAAATAGTAATTATTTTAATGTTCACTGAAATGTCTCAATTTTTTCTCAATATATGTTTTCAGTCTAATAACACTCGTTTAACTACACTGAGAAAAATATGACAGAAAATATTACTAATTTTAACTGTATTTGAGCTACATATCCGTCTTTTAATAAAAATTACTGTTCTGTAAAAGCAAATACACTAGTTTTAAATGTTATATTTATAGATAAAACAGAAATGTTTCCTTTTAAAAAACAGTAACTTTTATTAAAAGACGGACATGTGACTGAAATACAGTTAAAAACAGTAATTTTTCTGTCATATTTTTCTCAGTGTACATTATCCGTAACCATTCTCTCCATGAATTCTGTACATTAGTCATGTAATTTAATTAAAACCAATTATACACTAATTGCCAATGTCAAATAAGTATAAATTTCTACTTCAAATTACTAAATTACGTTTATCTACAGCTTCGAAGCGTCCGTTATTTATTATACATTTACAGTTAGAACATAAATACGGTATGAAAATTTATCTCTCAGAAATCTTGCGTTCATGATGAAAATAAATTCATTGAGTTCATAAATTTTTCTTTGTAGGGCAGACCTTGACACCCTGAGAACGAGTTTCCAGAAAACAATCCACATTTCAGAGAACCTCTTTAGATTTCAGATCATTGTTTTTTGCGCTAAAATCAATCTCGTC
Source organism: Leptoteleia sp. ZL-2020 (assembly GCA_022817305.1). NCBI lineage: Eukaryota > Metazoa > Arthropoda > Insecta > Hymenoptera > Scelionidae > Leptoteleia > Leptoteleia sp. ZL-2020. The sequence continues at coordinate 13,379 of JABFPN010001504.1, read as the reverse complement.
GTAAATCGTGTCATTTGGATTCAAAATTGATGATCGCTGTACGGAAACGCCAAACCCTGTTAAAAAAATCTATCTGGGATCCTACATAGGAATTCGGTACCGGAAATCAGCTAGTTTCCAAGGTAGATTCCTAGGATCTTTTTTCCAAGGTGGATATCGGATCTTGCCTAGTTTCCCAGCTGTAGTCATTGGTAGAAAACTAGTTTCCACCTAGAAAACCAGCTGATTTCCGGCGCCAAATTCCTATGTAGGATCCCAGATATATTTGTTTAATAGGGAAAATAAAGCATGGTAATGGCACAGCATCCCAAATTCGTATAGCGTAGAAATTGGCTGAATTTGTATGCCCGCTTCCATCGCTTCATTGATCGAGAAACTCGACGAGTCGACGAGTCTAGGAATTCTCGGGGCACCGGTTCTTTCGCGTTGCTTCATAATGCATTTGCTGCTTATCCCCCCCCCCCCCCCCGATTGTGATAAAGTGCTGTTAGTTTTAACGACGCGCTGTTCTGACGTCCCATCAAAATGCCGCGCGCGCTTGATCGCGCGTAATGAGAAAAAAAATGCGCCACACCGATGAAACCCGCGTTACGTGACGCGTCGCGTAATGCGACTCGTTGAAACATAGGTGCAAGTCGATTAATCAATTAATCGAATGGACGTTCATTGGACACGATGAAACGTAACATACAATCTTCATCCCACGGCGCCATTTTCACTCTTCTTTTCTTTATTCGTTGATTTAACAGTATTTCCTGTTATAATTATATATAATGTCAAATTAAATGCAAACGTGCGTCATTTTATTAATACCAATTTAGATATTATTTAATGTAGTCAGCTAGCTTTCTTAATAACAGTAATTTCCTTTAATTTGACTCTGAAATCAAATATCAATTACTCCTTAATGAAATTAGAAAAAAGCAACGGTACATATTAAAACTTTACGTGATTACTTTTAATATTAATTTAAGAATATCATAGAATAATGTTTGTGTAAATTTAGAATGTTCTATAAATTTCTAATAACTTCTAACAAATGCACAATAATATTTAAATACTCTTTCTAATTCAATAAAATAGAATATTTATTTTAACTTGATAGGAGAAGTCCAAAAGAACATTCCATCTCAATGTAAAGGAATACAGTTTTCATATAAAAACATTCAGTTGAAATAGATATTCTCCTTTATTGACAACTAATTCTTTTCGGAAAGTATTTGAATAGGTTTTTGCATTAGTATCCAAAAGGATACTATTATAATGAAATAATCATTTTTAAGAGTGATATTACTCCAAAGTTATGCATCTTCAACACCAAAATGCTGTTTAATCATTCCCAACGAATACATAATCTAGGCAAATGTTTTGCCTTAAATAAACGCAATTGCTGGGACAAAATGAACCTTCCTCTGCATGCCCGAAGAAATGTGTGACACGCTGAAAACACTACAATCAAGGCTGACAGTAACTCAGTGAAAGAAGCGTACGTGAAACTGCAGAGAAAGTAAGCTGTACTCTTCCTCCAATTAGTTCGAGGTCGAGCCGACACCGTGCTGTACAGTTTTTGTCCCGGTTTCGCGAGCGAAAGGGGATTAGCTATATGAGCGTTGAATTTGTAATGGACTACTCACGTTAAGTGACGCGGAGGCGGGTACGGTGACCATAGAAGGGCTGCCACTGCCGCCGCCCCTCATATTTCTGAAGAAACAAGTAATTATGCAGCACTCTCCCGTTTAGATCTGCCCCTGTAACATCAAACAATTTACAATTAATCATGCTCAATGGTAACTGCAGTGCATTGTAATCATGCACTTCGCGTGCCGCATTTAATGTCATTTATGTAGCTTCATCAAGGTTATTCAATTTCGCTGAAGTTTCTATATGAACAGCTATTTTTTTTATTACAGGATTAACTTTTATCTTAAGTGACAGTTCAACAAAATGCTTAAATTTTCTTGTTCTCTGCAGTTCTAGTGTTTCTAATTTTGTATTATGTATGGTTTCGTTAGGACAAGCATTGTTTTAACAAGTGTACAAAAGTAAATAAATTTCAAACATTATTTAGATTATTAAGTACTATTGAAATATGTACATTTTTTTAACAAAAAATATTACACGTTTCAGAAATTGAACTGTTTGTTTTGTATAAAATATTTTGTTTTTAAATAATTAACAAATTATATAAAATTAACAGAAAAATAAATAGATGTATATTAGTTGAAATGAATAAGGATACTAAAAACAAATATTGTGCATTGTACTTATTGTTAAAGAGAAAAATTCTGGAAATTATTTTAATAATTACTTCACGGGAAAAAAAATATGAAGTGTACTACTAAATTTCCATGTAAGTTAGATATATTGCTTGGCTATTATTGACATGGGTAGAAATTATAATTATCGTAGCCAAACAAATTTATGTGAGTCGAATTTATGAAAACTAACCTAGCTAGTTGATTCAATTTACATACACTGTATGGCTGAATCAGCCATACAAAATTATCTAATCGTCAACATAGTGCAATCCAAGTGTTTTCGTTGACATATTGAGGTTATGTTCAGTTCCTCTTAGATAATTGTATGGTTGAATCAGCCATACAGTTTATAGTCAATATATTATATATAGAATATTAAAATTTAAATTCAAATTGAATTTACTAAAATACTTTGTAAAAATGTGCAATTTAAAATACTGTTTCATATATTTAAATCAATCCTAATCAATGTTGAGCTTATGAATGAGTTAATTATATTAAAAGATTAACTTAAATCCCTCTTTAATAAAATGTTTCGTTCACTATTCTGTAAATTATATTTTAATAAACACCATATAATAGTTTTATCATCAAATAGATACTAATAAGTTAATAAGTTTTAAACATTTTAACAAATTTATATTTCAAAAATAAGAATCTTTTTCCACTTCACTTTAAAAAAGTGGCAACCATATTAGAAAGTACTTTCATTCGTCGGTTTAGCAGTAACACAATAAAGAATTTGAAGACTAAGACGTGGGCTGTTTTCATTGCGGCAGACCATTGTCCAGTAGTTTGATAAAAAGAATACTGAAATGAAACTTTGTGAGTCATCAACGCTATAAACAAGGAAACCTTTTTGCAATTTGTTTTCTAATTTTCAATCAATTTCATTTTTTAAATATATAAAACTGACTTTTATGTGTAAAAGATAAAAAGAAAGAAAGTTCAATTTATATAATTTCTTATTATGAAGTTATAAATTTAACAATAGAATAACATTTGAAATAAATAAAATTTATGTTTAACTTATACAAGATTTAACAAAATTCAATTAATGTAATAAAAAAAATGTGTCTTAAATTTTAATAATGAGATAAAAAATTTTAAGTAACGGCAATTCTTTATTGCTGAAAACCTTTTAAATCTGAATATTTTAGAATTTATTGAAAAATAAGTGTACTATTATTATCTTTATAAAGAGCATATATTGTTCTTTAGTGTGATAAATAATGTTTTATAAAATATTATTTTCTATATAAAATTTTAAAGGATTATAAAAGCTCTTTCCTAGTGATTATGAACAAAACCTTCAAACCATAACTTTGTTTATAATAATTTGTATCAAATGTGCTGTCAAAAACTGCATTAATAAGCTAATTTGTAATAAACTAATTTAAATAAAAAAATATCAATCAAAACAATAATTAATCACTCTAATTAATTTTCTCATTTATTTATTAATTATGTCATTAGCTTTAATCTAAAATTGTTTCATTCGATTTAAAAATAAAAACACATTAAATTATATATATTTTAGTAAAAATGAGTTGTTATCAGAATGACTATTAATCTGTATATTGAGAAAAGTTAAAAAATAAAACATTATTACACTGTATAATATAGAAAATTTTTGTTTAATTATTATATTTAATGTATACTTTAAAATAGATTATTTATAATATTTCTACACCTTTTGTTGTTACATAAAAAATGTTCTTTGTAATTTTCAAATTAAAAGTCGACTTAACTATATTTAAAAAAAATTGAGGTTAGAAGATTGTCAATAATTTAATAAACTTCAGTTTCTAACCAAAGTAAATAAATAAACAAAAAGAGGTTAAACAAAGATCTTATATTATTATACTTTCACTTTTCATATTAAATAATTTACACGTACCACAATATCCTAGTATGAAAATCAAACCGTATTATAAAGGAAACCAATGCACTTCACATCACTTTTCATCAATTCGAGTATTAGTCACTTCGCGACTCTGAGAGATTGCTTCAAGTAGTAAATTATAAGTTTTAAATTTTTTTTTTTAATTTCCCAATCTGAAACACGCCAGTCATTCACACGGCGCTTTTTTACCTCAATCTCGTTTACCGCAGCGCCAATGTTTTTTTCTCAAACTTCCACACGCAAAGAGAGAGAGAGGGAAACACTTCGTAGCTCTGTGGTTGTATTATTACCCTTATTACGAATTCTTTCTTTGACCATCCTCGTTCGCCAAAAGTGAAATCAACATTTTTTACACGGGGAGTGTAAGATATTTAAAAATCAGTTGTTTTTACATGTTGATTATTATTAATTGCGTTTGTACAAGGAAAAGTACTTGTAATATAATTGCATTTTCTTCGCGTCGTATAGTAAATGTATTCGGTCAAATAACGGATCGGTCAAATGGTGTAGCGTGTTTTAAGTCGAGTTTTTCAAAAGTTTCGAATGATTTTCAACGTCGCACACTTTACATGACAAAGAGATCAGGACTCGATGCACTTCATAAGAATATATGAATACCTTAAAGCGGCGGGGTAGAAAATGACGCGTTGTAATCCTGCGGATGCGAAGTGATGATGCGGAGAAAAATGTATAAGGTACGAATAAATTTTGCCCACATTTCCATAAGGAGAAATATTTTGTAATGAGCGCGGCTTCGTGAATTACATGGAGTCTTAATTCAAATTCGTTGGTGAAAAATTGCGTTGCGCGACCATAGTAGATTAGGCAAATTATTTGTCATCATATCAGTTTTGCTTTCTACATGTTTCGGTGGTAAACAAGTTTCTGTCTACATTTGTTTTCAATTTATTTGACATTTATTTGCGTTATTTTTGGTACTTTGAGAGAAAATAATACTGTTGGGGTATCTCTATTAACAAAATTTAGTTGGGATCCTACATAGGAATTTGGCACCGGAAATCAGCTAGTTTCCTAGGTAGATTCCTAGGTAGTTATAGGATATTGCCTACACTAAGAAAAAAATTGGGATAAAAATTATTATACTAAATGTAAAAAGAGGGACAAATGACATCTTGTCTTAGTTAATACACAGTTTAAAAGAGGTTATAAGAAAAATGAATATTTTTATTATACTGTACCATAACAACTTGTACAATACTGATAATATCTTTTAAATTGTATTTTAAATATCACAAGAATTGTAATTTGTCCCCATTTTTACATTTAGTATAATAATTTTTATCCCAAATTTTTTCTCAGTGTAGTTTCCTAGCGGGGTCTTAGGTCGGAATTTAGGATCAGAGATCAACTAATTTTTGACCTAGCTAGGAAACTAGGCAAAATCCTATAACTACCTAGAAACTTACCTAGGAAACTGGCTGATTACCGGTGCCAAATTCCTATGTAGGTTTCCAGCTAGAATTTCTTAACAGGGATAGAATCTTACTGGTTACCTTCATGTAGCAGTACTTTAATTTCGACGAAATATCAGTGGCAGCAAGACTTTCATCTGCTTACAAATTATCATGATAAGATATTAATTATTAGTGCTTCAAATTCAAGTATATGAAAATAAGGGAAAGTATTATGCATACATTTGAACAAGGCAATTGGCATCTATAGAACATTTTAGAAGTTCATTCTCTGCCCACAATATATTATAGTTAAAAAATGAAACTGTTGAACCGTTAAATACATAATTCACTATGATTAACTCATTATCAATTATTTGTGAGTCTATTTTCTTTTTTGTTAACCAGATTTCACAAGGAGCATTCTCTCCTTATTAATTATCTAAAGGACTTGTATGCATCCCATTGGGAAACTCCAGTAGTGACATTAGCACCGCTGATAGGACAAGTAAATGATTTTATACTATTACTAAGTAATATAAATGACAAATAATAATCCAAATATTAGACTAAAATTGAATACTTTTGAAATTATAAATACAATTTAACAATTAATATAAAATATGAATTTAATAATTTATTAATTCATACACTAGATTATGAAGCTAACCAAAATTGAAATTAAAGATACAACCAAGAGATATGTCATAAGTATTACTTGACATTTGTTTATTTATGCAGTAATAATGTTTAAAATGAATATAATTTCTTTTATACAATTAACTCAACTACTTTATTTTATTAGTTCGTATTATACTAAGCGCACATTTCAAGATTAAATATAATTCTTATTTAATTAACAATTTAGTTTAATCACAACATAAAGATTTTCATCTCAATTACATAATCCATGGAATTGAATCAAACATAATTCTGAAATGATAAATGAACGAATACAAACAGATTAACCATCTTGCCCAATATGTCAATTAATTTGGTATGGTGTGCTTATTCATGCTTTCACGGAGTAGGGTACCGTTTATTAGGGTAATGCCCTTTTATAGTGTAGGCACGTAACTTATGCTTGATTTAATTAGAAGATGTTTTCACCTCAATAAATTGTGTACCTCAACTTGTACAACCCTTGTCACCACAATCTAACACCCCAATTACAAAGTAGCCGGTATCCCTTAAAAGTTGAAAATATCCGAATTTGAAGTAATTATCAAACATCCATAAAGAATATATTATTCTTAATTTGAAAAACATTTCAGTACGAGAAATTGTTTATTAAATAATTTAATTCAGTAAAGTAGATTGTTAAAATGAAAAAAAGAATTATTTATGTTTTAACCTTACACACTCACAAAACTATCTATTTAGGAATAATAGAATTTTCTTACGTTTAATAGATTTTCTATTTAATATTTTTAAAAATTATTAATGTAAGACTAATTATATTTGTGATAAATATAAATCCAACTGCAGTTTTTTCAGTGCAATGTAAAAAGGGTCCACTTATTTTAACTGGATTAGACTAGTCTAGTTTAGAGACAGGTTCATTGTGAAGCTAGTCGCATGTGTCAAAATAAAAGTGAAGTATATCAAAAGTATTATGTCATCATAAAATAAAAGCAACTACATATACCGCGAAACTGAAAATGATTAAAACGATGAAAATGTAATTATTAAATTTTTATTCATGAAATTTAAATAAATTTAATAGTAATTATTATACCAAACCAATTATAATTGTTCAATTTCTAATATTTAATCCTAGGTTTTCAGCGTATTTTCCTAGACTCGAATAGTATTTCCTAAAATGCGACAAGTATATGTCGCGTTAACTAGAAAGTCTAGAAGGAAAGATTTATTTAGAATAAACCTAAAGTTAACTTTTACTTTAAAAGTGAAAACAATATTATTATCAATAAATATACAACAACCATTATATCATATATTGTTTTCAAAAGCATAATTCAAGTCAACCTAATCTAACGCACTCATTGAATCGTTTCTTATCCATTCTCTGAATTTGACGTATCATCTCCGTTCCGTTCAAGACACAATACATTTCGGTTCCCGTCCGCTATCGTGGAATACTTTTTCCTCGACTTCGGCATTATCTTTGTCGCACTCCGACAACTTCGGGTAGTTTATCCTCGTCGGCGCCGAAACGGCAACTTTACTTTTATCCTTGTTGGACATCCGCGGTGGCTGTTTCTGCGTTGCTCCTTGTCTCGCCCAAGGGGGTGCCGTATAGGCTGGTTCGTCTTTGTTCCACACTCGTGTGGCCCACCCACTGCAATAAGTTCCACCCGCCCACGTTCCTCTCACGCACTGCTGCGTGACCATCCGTTGCCGATTGGAAGGTCGGGGTGTTATTGAACGTACGGTTGGATCTCTCGGCGAAGAGTCCGCGATACAAAGACATCCAAGCGTTCTCATTGTTCTGTCAAATTCAACGTATGCTTGTTAACGCGATTGATGACGCGTTCGGCCGAATCGAGTTTTATTTAATTAAACTAAGTCGGGCGACTTTTTTTCTTTTTCTTGCCTTTGTTTGTCACAAATCAATTGACCTTTTAAACTTTGGTATTTCTAATTTGGAAGAATTCATTCGATAAGTCATTTTTTTCAATAGAAGTATGTACATTGAGAAAAAAGTTAAGGTAAAAATTGTTATATTGTATGTAAACATGGGGACAAATGACATCTCATATTTCATATACAGTTTAAAAGAATTGCCCTTTGAGATCGAAGAATTCTCAAAGATTTATTTGTTATTTGTGGTACATTGGCCCCCACTTACCACGTGAAGCTTTGAATATAGTTTTCCATAAAAACTTAAATGCTTGTAAATTATATTCTTTTGGTATTGATAACAATATTCAATTGTAAAATCTTTGAAGGTTATTTAAGATCTTTGGACTATATCAAGGGTGGCGGTAGCCACACGACGAGCCGAGACAGTATATTTTAATTAAAATCAAGTATGCCCTGAACCTGTGAATATGCTATTGGATCTCCTTTGTTTTTCATTCATTATGCTTAGCCCTGAATTTTATAGTGCTTTATATTACTTTTCTTTTGCAACAGCACACTGAGAGTAATTTGCTTAGTACGGCCAACTAAATACTTTAAGTTATTGTCAAATAAGTTGGACTAAATAAATTTATAGTTGGACTATTGATTAGAAATCACAAGGAAGGTCATGTATGGTGATAAAAAGAGTTACTTCTTTATTTGTAAAAAATTAGGTGTTTAAGGATTAACATTTTCAATGTGGTATTAAACACTATATATTTTAGGCAGATTTATATTTTGATATATGTATTTAATTACATGTATATATTCCATTATTATTATTATTATTATTTCTATTATCATTGCCAGGCCTTTATATTATTAATATTTTTATCACATTTATAAAAGTACTAAAATTATATTAAAATATTTCTTTTGATGATTCGAAGCTTAATTTATACGTGATGTGAATTTTAAATTACCCTTTTCGTATAGAATTGTACTTTAAGTAAAATTTAAGAAATAACATTTTGCATTAAATTTGTATGAAAAAAAAATTTGATTACTTTTTACGCAGAGCTTCTGCAATACTCGAGTAAGCTTTATCTCTTTAAAGCACTGTTTTTTCACTATTTTACATTCAAATTGACAGTAATTGATTCATACATTTTCTGTTTCAATAAAAAGTTAGTGAGTTGAATTGAAAATTTTATTCATATTTAAGATGAATCATACAATTACATCTAATGTACTTTCTTTGACAACATCTACAGTAGCTCTTTTTTGCAATTATTATATATAAATAGTTGTGCAAACAGTAATGATCATTTTAGGATTTATGTTTATAATAATATTTATTACATAAGGAACAACTAAATTTTTACAAATAAATAACATTTTTGTCCATAATATAACTTGTTTATTATTGTTTTAATGACAATCAGATGAAACAATTAATTAAAATACTGGGATATTTTTTTACAAATAATTGAATATGCTTGAAATATTTTGAATTTTTTAAAAGAGAAAAATAACAAAGAACCGCGCGTTGCCTACGTTGTTCACCATTTATTACAAAAATCAAATTCGAATACAACTAATCTGACCTCAATTGCACGATAGATCGTACCCGCATTAACATATTCAAATCCGTAGGTAACTATCAGCAGTAAAAACTTAAACGTGCTCGAATAGAAATGAAAACAGGTATACTAACGTCCACCTGGAAAATCTCTTATTCATATGTAAATTGTAAAGCTAATGCAGACGAAAAAATGAGACAAAGTTCGTGCATTCTTTAGTATTTATCTTTGTATATTAAGATAAATGCTGCATTGAATTATCTGGTTGGCATCTCACCAACCATACAAACTACCCATTCTCAATCCATGAATCAGTCATACAAATTTATCTAATCCTTAAAACACTGAAGTCAGAGTTAGTTTTCGTTAACATAAGGAGGTTATGTTCAGTCCCAGTAAGATAAGTGTCTGTTTTAAGTAATTATTTTATTTGATTTAATATGTATGTTCATCTTTAAATAACATGTATTCTTACTAAATCGGTCAAAAATTGCTAGATAAACTCAATAATCTGCCAGAGCAAATACTTATTTTTTTCCGTGCATATTTTATTGATTTCACATTCCATACAATAGTTGGCAAGTGCATCAAGCAAAATTTGTTAGGAAACTTTGTTGCAAATTGACAATTCGATATGTATTCGTGTCATGGAATAACGTTCATTTAAAATAAGCATCGGAAAAGATAATCGTGTAATGTTCATAATGAAAAGTTGATCGAATACAGAAAATATTGGTCCCCAAATCGAAGCCATAAATTCCACATAAATCCTTTTTATAACCAAATTCTAAAGGTATACCGGGAAGCCATGTAAAATGCACATCCAGTGATATATTTAGTTCAAAAGGTATACAATTTTCAGACACCAGAGGCCAATGCTCGTGGGTTAAAATAGGCCACGAGGGCAGTCCCCGCCTCCACTTTTATGACTCGCACAATGCGCAGAATCATACTCCCATACTCGTGCGAATATAAACAAAAATATGCGGATATCGATACAATCGACTCGGCATTATTAACTTCCAATAATACCGCTCAATTGCCTCGGCAAACCTTTCGCGTTGCTTTTAAAATATTGACACGTTTTTCATCGTTTCATTTAACTGTCGAGTCAGACCTGCCTGAAACGGGCATGTCCTTCGCGTTTGTTATCATCAATGAATGAAATGTCGGTAAAGAAGCTTGCAGTTAAACTTTGTTTTGAAAAGAAAAAGTAAAGCATACACTACTATGTGTGAGATGCATTATTGTGAAATACAAAGAAGGAAAGTTAAAATCCAAACAGTAAACAGAGCGATGGATTTGAAATAATAACCGTGTGGTATGTTGAGTACTGTATATCTTGTTGAAAAACTCAATTTATTTTTTAAATTATTGACGAATTTCAAGAATTGTCATTCAAAGTTTCAATGTATACTAGTTTTTAGATCCTTTATTAGTACAATTTGTGTGACATTAAAATTGAGTCAAATTGTATTATTCTAAACTAATGGAACTGAAGAATGAAACGTTTTTAATATTGTCTACATACAAAAGCAATGCTTGCAAATATTTGGAATTAATGAAAGAAAAACAATCTTGCATAGGAATTTGGCACCGGAAATCGGCTGGTTTCCTAGGTAGGTTCTTAGGTAGTTATAGGATTTTGCCTGGTTTCCTATCTGGGTCAAAAACTAGTTGATCTCTGATCCTAAATTCCGACCTAGGACCCCAGCTAGGAAACTAGACAAAATCCTATAACTACCTAGGAACCTACCTAGGAAATTAGTTGATTTCCGGTGCCAAATTCCTATGTTGGATCCTAGATATATTTTTTTAACAGGGTCAATTCCACGGGGAATACAATTACCATAAACTAAATTAAAACTTTAAAAAAAACTTCCGGGAATCGCACTCAATATTTTCAATTCCAATTTCACTCTATTCCATTTTGTCAACATCTTTTGTACAGGGAGGAGCATTTAAACGGCACACGACAATCAGTTATTCGGGCGACGTGCGTCTCGCGAGGTTGGCATTATCAAAATTTCGCAACAACATACGGAAATCATAGTTGGCAATTAGCCGCTGCCAAAGTGGGACACCGTGAGCCGCGGCGATCCGTCGCACTCATTCAAGAAGGCAGGCACGTGTATATAGGTTAAGCAGACACACCTCGCGAGCGGCCGAGTTGACAGGTCGTTCCGTGGCACTATGTCACCTGCTGGCACGCGCGCGCGCGCGCGACACCGTCGCGACGTCCCAGCGCTTACGCGGGCCGACAAAAAGGATGCGGCCACGGGCCGCTTTGCTCGCGAAAGTTGCGAACGAGCAAAATCACATGCCGTGGCTCGCTCGCATTGAGTAAGGTCGAAACAACGTCGGCCGAGGCGCGAGGGCGCAAGCGCGAATCGCGCCGTGACGCTTCTCGTAACCTTTCGTTTGGTGTCGGCGTTGCGTCACGCATTTTACGTGTTGCGTCACGCGCCAACGTCGAGGCGACTTGGGCTCGGCCTCGCGCTGACCTTGACGCGCGATAACGCGTCCTTGAGGTCGCGGGGGTTGTCATCGAAGAGGGGTCGTTCCGCGGTTCGACAAATCGGCCACTTTTGTTTTCAAGTGCAGGGCTTTCGTGTCAATCGATTTGGTGACGTCGGCACAACACTCGGTGGGCAAAGTCACACGGGTTGCAGTTAGGCTTGCCGTGGGATCGATATTAATTTTTTTTTTTCTGCAACGGAACGAATTGTTATCATTCTTGACTACGAGGGTATATTAATTGGAATAATTTCACTGTGTGATGAATATAATAGTATGAATATACCTTAAGCAATAACTAATCATTTATCTGGGAACAAAGAAAAAAAAAAGTGAAAAATTCCGTAAAATTTTGTAGAATTGGGTTCTCGTTGGGGACTTTGTTTTTGTTTTATGTCCTTTTTGTGGCATCAATATGACCTTCTAAATATTTACAAATATTACTTTTGTATATAGACAATATTAAAAACGTTTCATTCTTATTTACATTAAATGTGATCTATTTATCATAAATAGAATTATGACTTCAGCAATTTAACGTCGGATATTTTTTGGTCAAGTGTCAAAGAACAGCAGGATGGAGAGCTGTGTGTGCGCAATTATAATGGATTGCAACTAAATATTATATCAATAACAATAACATTAATAACGTATATAAGATGTTAGATAGCATATCGTTTCTTGGTTACACTTAAACTCATCAGTAAGGCTAGTGTAACCAATGCCTTATACGCTATGAATTGTTTCAAGAAGATGTGGTGTACATATGCTATCTGTATATCATTTCAGTAGTGGGAAAGATGAAAATACAATTAACAACACAATTTATGATAAATAGAATTATCCTTACTTTAAGAATTTTTACTAATATTAAATAGAAAATCTATTAAACATAAGAAGATTCTATTATTCTTAAATAGACAGTTTTGTGAATGTGATATAATGGTAGGACTCCCTGTCAAATGATTAGAATATGGCGCATCAATAAATGTTTGGATATGTAGTTGAAAATGGGAATCATTGTTGTGCTTATGAAAAGGATAACGAACACACGGAGAAAAATGTTAACCAAAATTTGGTTCTTTTTTAGCTGACCAAAATCTTTAGTTAAAATAACCAAATTATTGTTTCAATAACAAATAATTTTGGTTGAAGTAACTAAAAAAAATATTCTGAC